>SNQJ01S0147363.1:10688-26968 GCA_010110895.2 Picea sitchensis
TACAGAGTGGAAGACTCGCTAGAATGGTGGCAGCTTATCTCTGAGAAGAGATGTGACGGCTACTCGCATTCGCAAGAAGATGATTACAATGAGGCTTTTAAGGCCTTTTTACAATAAGCATGAATTTCAAAAACCCTATACATCCAAAAACCTAACCCTGGGAAATGAAGCGCCAAAAGTCATGTGGGCCCCGTTTGGGTAAGTGAGTACATCAACTTCCCAGGGTTGTAACTTTTGCATACAATCTCCGTTTTAGGCGTGTGATAGCTCGTTGGAAAGGTATCATAGAGGAGATTAATTTTGGGGGCTCAATAATTCCTTTGTATATAATTGGGAACCTCAATCTCTAAAAACCTTCATTTGGGCCCTCAAAATGGCCCCGGAAGTTAAAACCTGCTAAAAATAGTAAATTGCCAAAATTGCCAGAAAACTGTTTTGAGCCAGTTGGAAAAGGTGGGTGGCCACCGATATCCATATGGATCAATCAGAGTGGATTCTTTCAGCACAGTTTAAACACTGGAAGGTAGATTATGAATAAATGGTTGGACAAATGGCTCCCTCCGCAAATGAAGCTCCCTTATTTGATGGAACAAACTATTCTTCATGGAGGGAAAGAATGAAATGGTATCTGAAGTCAAGAGGATCTGGTGTTTGGGACCCGTTAGTATATAAACCTTGGTACTCAACTACCTCAAAGAACAAATTCAAAACTGCAAAAGAAACAAAGAAAAATAATTCAATAGCATTAATCAAGAATGGACTGTCATACCAAGTCAAAGAAAAGATGGGACATTACACCTCTGCTAAAGTGTTATGGCTCCAGCTAGAGAATTATTATCAAAATAGAGGACAAGACATAGAAAATGAGAATTCCAATCAGAATAAAGAACAAAATACAGAACAAGAAAATTTATTTTAGAATAAAGAACAAGACACAAAAAAAGAGAATTCCAATCAGATTGAAGAACAAATATAGATAAAGAGAATTCTAATCAGAATAAAGAACAAAACATAGAAGACGGCAATTCCATCAAAGATTTGAAGCAATCCACTATCATCAAATAATACAACTCCTTTAAGGAATTGATGCATACCTTCGTAATCACTAAAGAAAAACTACATAATCTTAACACTAATATTACAGATGCAATATAAGATATTCGTATGAAACCAAGAAATGGTATACATATTAAAATTCTTGTGTATACTCTTGACAATATTGAATACACAAATATGTGCACTCTATAGGAGGTGGAGAAATTTCAAAAGAAATATATGTTGCTACTACAACAATTAGATCAATCTAATCATGAAGAGCATGAACAAAAGATTCAGCTAGAAGACAAAGAAGAAGAAATCAAAAGATTGAAGACTGAAGTTGCTAATCTAACAGAAGAAATAGATGAATTAAAGACACGTGACAATAAAATAAAAGAGTACTAGAAGAGACAAAAGAAATGGTAATCTGTCTAAAAACTCAACTTGAAGAAGCTAAGAAAAATGAAGAAGCCCAGAAGATCCAATTAACTAAAAGGGAAGAATTGTTTCGCATGTTGGAATTGGAAATTATTAATGTCAAAAAGATAAATGAGATTACTAATGAAAATATAATGACTCAAATTGAAGAAGCTAAGAAAAATGAAGAAGCGCATAAGATCCAATTAACTAAAAAGGAAGAATCATGCCACGGGTTGGAATTAGAAGCCATCAACCTCAAAAGGATTCAGCTAGAAAACAAAGAAGAAATCAAAAGATTGAAGAATAAATTTGTTGATCTAACAAAATATATAGAAGAGTTAAAGACATATGAAAAAACTAATAACTTCATAGAAGTATTGGATCATATAGAAGAAATGGTCATCAATCTAAAGACTCAACTTAAAGGAGCTAAGGAAAAATAAGAATCCTTGAAGATTCAGTTGACTAAAAAGGAAGAAACATGACACATGTTGGAAATGGAAGTTATCAAGTTCAAAAAGAATAATGAAAAGAAAAAAGAAACTGTCAAATTACAAAATAGCTCAGCTATCCTAGATAGGATCTGGAATAGTCAAAGACCAACAGATGACAAAACCAGTCTTGGATACAATAAGAGAGAATAAGGTGGCAAATGGAGCACCATTAAAAAACATGATAAATGATCATTCTCCTCAAAAGAGAAAGGAACAGTCACAAACCTAAAACAAACTATGACTGTTTTCAAGGAACGAAGCTATAAAAGTCAAGAACAAGAAACATATCAAAAGAAAAAATTCTCCTGTCACAAAAAAATCGAGTATGGAAACACCTTCAATGGTTATTGCTTTTCTTGTAATAGCTTTGGTCACAAAGAATTGGAATGCAAGAGTCCTGAAAAGAAAATTTTAGGAAGGTCCAATAACTTAATAAGATGTTGGAGATGCAATTATGTTGGCCACATAGCAAAGTTTTGTCATAGATTGAGATGTTACAATTGTGATAGGTTTGGTCACAAATCCCAAAAATGAAAAAAATCAAGAAGTCAATCCATGAGAAATAATTCATACAAGTCAGGGAGAAAATCTAATGAATGTTAGAAGAAAAGAAGAAATGAAAAATATCAAAGGACAAATTTAGAAAAGAAAGATCCTACAAAAAAAATATCTCATGAAAAGGTATGGAGAATAAAATCTTAAATAGAAAGCAAGAAAGATGATTTGGCATCTGAAAATGAAGAAATTGATAACAAGAAAATGATGGGTGAAGTTCCTAATAAGGAATGTGAAATTTCAAGATTTGAATATGAAATGGATTAGGAAAGGAGAGTTCCTAAAGAAGAAAATGACACAATATCAGATCTTAACGATATCATGCAAATCAAGAGTACATTAACCAATGAAAGTAAAATGCAAACAATGTTGGGTATGTGTCACATATCTAGGTGGTTTTTTGGGAAACATGTCACATATTTAGGTGGTTTTTCGACACATGGTTTCTTTGCCAATGGTTTTCTATTTCCTATTAAGGAATTAGGGTTGTTGACTAATCTAGGTCATTATGTTAGGGTTTTGGATGTCGTTGGCCCCTATATGTATATTGTATTGTAAACAATGTAACATAATGAAAATATAGAATATGTTGGTTTTCCCGATTTGGGTTTTCAGGGGAAAAATCTATGTGTAATGTTTGCATTTGCCATTGTATCTTTTCTGTTCTTTTATTGAAAATCTGTTTGCAGTAAATATTGTACAAGGTTAAAATCTACATTTGGTATCAGATCTTTGTTGGCTTCAGGGGGACACCTTTATGGTCAAAGGTTTGGCTTAGGACTGTGATAAGCCTTGTTACAGTGGGAGATTTGTGGTATTGATTTTTCAAGTGAAAATAAATGGAAAGCAATTCAAAGATGGGGACCGAGAAGTTTAATGGGAAAAGTTTTGAGCAATGGAAGATCTATTGGTGGACAAAGATCAGTGGATCGTAGTAGATCGAGGTACTGCACCTACAGGAACTTCAACAGATGTCTGGAAAAAGTTGGATCGAAAGGCAAAGAGAAAAATCCGACTGTGTCTCTCCGATTCAATATTAATGAATGTATTAGAGGAAGCTACAACCAAGGATTTATGGGAAAAGTTGGGGAAGTTGTATCGGTCTAAGTCCCTAGTAAATAAACTATTCCTGAGAAATAAGTTGTATAACTTGAGGATGAGAGATGGAGACGCGGTGGTAGAGCATTTGAATTCCTTCAATAGTGTGGTAAGTAAGTTATTATCTGCTGAGACTAAAATTTCAGATGAAGATAAATGTATTAGTTTACTGTGTTCTTTACCAGACTCCTGGGATATTCTGGTTGTGGCCATAGGTAGTAATACAATTTCCTTGAAGTTTGATGAAGTTGTCTCATCCTTGTTTTCGGAGGAGATGAGATAGAAGAATATGGAAGGACAGAGCACATACACATTATTTTCAAGCGAACGTTCCCAACAAAGAAATAGATCTAAGTTCTCAAGTGGGAGATCTAATTCTAAGGGTATATCTAAATCTCCTGGAAAGTTTGTAAATGTATGTTGGAGATGTGGAAGAGAAGGGAACTACAAGAAGCAATGTAGATCCAAAATTGAGAAAAAGAAGGGATCTGAAGAATCTCCTTCTACAGAACAAAATACCTCCAAGGAATAAGGAGGGGATGTGTACTTGGTTTATTCAAGCACACATGCAGATCATGAGGCATGGTTGGATGAATCCGATGCATCTTTTCATATGACTCCCCACAGGGAGTGGTTCTGCGAATATGAAATGTATTATGGAGGTAATGTTTTCTTAGGTGATGATTCGACAATTAGAATAATAGGACAAGGAAAATTCAAGTTGAGGCTCATAAATGGAAGGATTAGAACATTGTCTAATGTTTTACACATCCCAAGTTTGGCTATAAATTTGATTTTTGTAAGAAAAATGGGCAATGCAAGGGTAAAAAAAATATTTGAAAAGGAAACCTGCAAGATGG
The DNA here is from genome assembly GCA_010110895.2 of Picea sitchensis. Taxonomy (NCBI): domain Eukaryota; kingdom Viridiplantae; phylum Streptophyta; class Pinopsida; order Pinales; family Pinaceae; genus Picea; species Picea sitchensis. Next base: position 15,154 of record SNQJ01S0147363.1, read on the forward strand.
TTCGAGGAGCAATGTTGTTGCTGAAGGGAGTTTAGTTTGGAACTCTGTATAAGATACAAGGAAGAAAAATTGGTGATGGGTGTAATAGTTCCATTGTTCCAGATATTGGAGTTGAAGAAGAAAGAACTCCTATAGTCTCTGGAGAAAAGGTTATGTTGTGGCATCAAAGACTGGGGCATATTAGAGAGAAGGGTCTTTGAATACTACACGGTAAAGGTATGGTTGAAGGTATGTCTAACTGCTCTCTGGATTTTGAATTTTGTGAACATTGTCTATATGGTAAGCACAATCGGGTAAGATTCCCCTCTAGTGCAACGAGGGCAGAAGGAATTTTACAGCTAGTTCACAGTGGTGTTTTTGGACCTGAGTCGGTCCCATCATTGGGGAAATCTATGTACTATGTCTCATCTATAGATGAATTCTCGAGTAATACTTGGATATGTTTCCTCAGTAATAAATCTGAAGTCTTTGATAGGTTTAAAGATTCTAAGGCTCTTGTTGAGAATCAAATAGAAAAAATAATTAAGGTGTTGAGGACAGATAATGGCGGAGAGTTCTGCAGGAATGAATTTGAAGAATTTTGTAATAAGTGCAGTATAGAAAGGCATAATACTACTCCATATACACCTCAACAGAATGGATTTGTAGAAAGGATGAACAAGACACTGATGGAAAAATCAAGGTGCATGCTTAGTGGTGTCGGATTAGGGCAAGAATTTTGGGCAGAGGAAGTGGGTACTGCATGATACCTGGTCAACAGATCACCCTCATCAACGTTGGATGACAAGACTCCACAAGAGGTATGGAATGGTAAGAAACCTTTTCTCACACATGTCAAGGTATTTGGTTGTGATGCATATGTTCATGTTCTAAAGGAAAACATGAGTAATCTAGATAAGAAGGCCGAAAAGTGTATCTTTATTGGATATAAAGATGGTATCAAAGGTTATAATCTTTGGAACCCAAAAACTAAGAAGGTAGTGTATATCCTAGATGTGGTATTTAGAGAAATGAAAGATGTTGTTAAACAAGAAGTCCTACCAAGTAAGGAAGAACTAGAGAAAATAGAGTTTTATTTAAAGGATGATGAATTAGACTCTACACAAGAATAGGAATCAAAAGAAGAAGATCCTCATACTCCAGTATTGAGGAGATCGGTTCGAGAAAGAAAGATACCGGAAAGGTATACTCCATCTGATTTTCGTTCAAATTTTGCTTTGTCTATTACTGATGATGATCCTAGAACTATTAGGGAGGCAGTGGATTCAGAGGATGGAAATATCTAGAAAAGGGCCATGGACGAAGAAATGACATATTTGGATAAGAATGAGGCTTGGGATCTAGTGGAGTTGTCGACTGGAAGAAATCCCATTGGAAACAAATGGGTATTTAAAAAGAAGTTGAATGCAGAAGGAAAATTGGAGAAATACAAAGCTTGGTTAGTAGAAAAGGGTTATTCTCAGGTTGAAGGAATTGATTTTGGTGATATTTTTTCTCTTGTTGCCAAGTTAACCTCTATAAGATTTATGTTATCTATTGTTGTTGCATTTGATTTTGAAGTAGAACAGATGGATATGAAGACAACATTCCTACATGGGGATCTAGAAGAAGAAATCTATATGAAGCAACCAAAAGGTTATGCTATGAAGGGAAAGAAGGAGTTGGTATGCAAGCTGAAAAAGTCCCTGTATGGTTTAAAAAATTCACCAAGGATGTGGTATCAAAAATTTGATACTTATATGTTGGGACTTGGCTTCACAAGAAGCAAAGAGGATCACTATGTGTATTTTAAATTAATTGGTGATCATTTGATTTATTTGGTCGTGTATGTGGATGACATGTTGCTGATAGGAAACAACAAGGAGATTATCCAGGATGTGAAAACTCAATTTTCTTCTAAATTTGACATGAAGGATCTCGGTGCTTCAAATTTCATTCTGGGAATGGAAATTAAAAGAGATAAAAAAAGGAGGAAACTCTAGTTAAATCAGAGAAAATATGTTGAGACAATATTGCAGAGGTTTAATATGAAGTAATGTAAATCGGTCAAGGTTCCTATTTTTGTTGGTGCAAAGTTATCTGCGGATCAGTGTCCCAAGACACATGAAGAGGATGAGGACATATCTCGCATTCCATATGCGAGTGAAGTTGGCATTTTGATGTATGTAATGGTCTATACTAGACCGGACATTGCACATGCAGTGGGAGTTTTGAGTAGGTATATGTCAAAACCAGGGAAGGAGCAATGGACAACAGTAAAAAGGGTTTTCAAGTATTTGTGTGGCACTACTAGATATGGATTGTGCTATGAAGGAAGACCGGGATTGGACAAAGTGGTGGATATACATGGCTTTGTGGATGCAGACTGGGCTGGAGATCTGGATTGTAAGAGATCTACAAGTGGGTATGTGTTTAACCTGTTTGGAGTAGCAATAAGTTGGATGAGAAAAAGGTAGGCTGTAGTGGCACTTTCAACTAGAGAAGTTGAATACATGGCAGCCACTCATGCAAGTAAGGAAGCAATATGGTTACAAAGATTGTGTTCAGGTATTGGGTTGGTAAAACAAGCTGTAAGGATAGAGTGTGACAATCAGAGTGCAATTTTTCTGGCGAAGAACCTCGCTTATCATTCAAAGACAAAGCATATTGATATTCAATATCACTTTATGAGAGACATGATTGAAGAAAATAAAGTATCGTCGATGAAGGTGGACACTTTGAAGAATGTTGCAAACTCATTAACAAAATCTGTTAGCACTGAGAAGTTCTCTTAGTGTAGAGGATCCATGGGCATTGCTTCCCTGGATTGTTGACTATGTAACCCTGTAACCCCCTGTATGCAAAGAAAACAACAAGTGGGAGAATATTGGGTATGTGTGATATTATTTTCACGAGTAGTAGTGTATGTGCATTGCACCGGGTGCGCAGGGGGGTTTAAGGGGGGTGCAGGGGGGCGTATGCCCCCCGTGCGGGGGTTCGGGGACAAAACCCCCGAGAAACATTTTTTTTCCTTAGGAAACGTGTCACATATTTAGGTGGTTTTTCGGCACATGGTTTATTTCCCAATGGTTTTCTATTTCCGGTTAAGGAATTAGGGTTTTTGACTAATCTAGGTCATTGGGCTAGGGTTTTGGATGTCGTTGGATCCTATAGGTATATTGTATTGTAAACAATGTAACACAATGAAAATATAGAATATGTTGGTTTTCCCGGTTTGGGTTTCCAGGGGAAAAATATATGTGTAATGTTTGTATTTTCCATTGTATCTTTTATGTTCTTTTATTGAAAATCTCTTTGCAGTAAATATTGTACAAGGTTAAAACATACAAACAAAAAATCCCAAAGAAGAAAATGAAGAAATTTCACTTACACAGAACAATGATGATAATGATGAATCTTCAAAAAGCATATCAACCAGAAGAATTGAGCAATGAAAATCTTGGAAGTTTTCCAATATTATTTTCATGAAATACTAAATTTCCCCTCAAAAGAAAATATGTATAAAAGTGAGGAGGAAGGATTTTACAACATGAATTGGTGTAAGTACTACAAAATAATACTAAAGTACGGTATGATCTAAACCCAATGACGAATTTCCAAAATAATGAAAAACTTATGAAGAGGACGTAACAAACAACAGATGAAAGGACCAATTCAATCTTATTTCTAAGGGACAAAAGTTGAAGTTGGTTTATGTAGAGTCGAAGGACTATGAATAAGATATTAAATTGGTTGAAGAATAGAAATTAAATTAATTGGTATCGATGAATGGTATTCTTGTGAATGATCAGAATATCAAAAAGAATAAAGAAACAGATCAAGAAGATTAGTAAGATTCAGACTCTTGTCCTTTAGGACAAAGGAGAAGATAGTAAAACCCTATGAAATAGTAAAATATCAATGGGAGTATTTAATTTGGTCATAAAATGAGGAAGTCTTTGATTAGGTTTAAAATACTTGATCACTAAAAAACTTGGTATCAATAAGACTACCTATTTGAACACAAAATCCCAAGAGATTGAGATAACAACTGGCACATTCACAGGGGTGGGGGACAACACAAGTTTAACTCTTTGTCATTGATGTCAAAGGGGGAGAAAAATAGTAAAACAAATTTGGTATCAGTATTTGGTATAAGTAAAAGTTCAATCCTCCAACCTGAAAATGAGATCAATGACATGGGGAGTAAAACTATTTGTTTTACAGATATGTTTCCCTCAATGCCAAAGGGGGAGATTGTTGGCGTTATTGGTTGTGTGTTGTCAATGATGGAAACATGAGTCAAACATATACAGTAATCAGAGAAAAATGAAGATCACCTTGGGGCAGAAGCAATTCATGATCATTGTTGATCACGATAGGATCAACAATGATCCTATGTTCCTAAAATCTCAGGAAAAGTAGCATGCAGAGAATCCACGTACAGAAGGATTAATGAAGCATAATGAATTAATATCTCAGGAGGGTTAACGATTAAAGATCAGTGCATAAAAGAATGCACAAATAGTTATTAAAAGATTAGAAGAAATAACGATGAACAGATCAGAAAGAAGAGCACTGAAAATTGTGAGGAAACTTCGTTATAGTCAGTCGAAATCTCAACCGTTGATCGAAACCAAGTGGAAGGATAGAGTAAGTTTCAAAACTTCACCACTTTGATGATTGCTAGAGACAAGGAAGAATCCATGAAATCCCAAAGTCACAAAATAAATGCCAATTGTCGATTAAGAAGGAGCTTCAGCTGAGTTCTCAACCGTTAGATCAAGATTTAATTTATGATTAAATGTTGATTGTTGATCTGGAATGGAAATGTTGAACCATCAGATCGTACTAAAGGAAATAAGGTGGTCAACTTCGGTGCTAACCACTCCGGCGGTAAGAAGTTCAGAAAAACCAAGAATATTCGAAGGCTGGAGCCCTAAATTCCTAGAGTGAATGAGGGCCATCAGATCTAGGCAATGCATGGTAATCATTGGATGAAGATAGGTGGGTCCAATGGTGGTCAAACTCTGGCGCTGACGACTTTGGTGAAAAGAAGTATGAATCATGTAGGAATACTTGAAGGTCAAAGCCCCTAAGTCATGAATTCTTGCTAATCGTCGAAACAAAGGAAGAGCTAGGAAATCTTTCCAACTGTTGATCAAAATAAAGTGGAAGGATAGAATAAGCAGGGCCAAAGGCACGAAATCCCAGAGTAAACAAAGGTTGTCGGATCAAGACAAGGAAAGATCAAATGGTGGAAAAACATTTTTGTCACTTTGGCGATCATCGAAGGTTGATATAAAAGTGAAAAAATCTTGTAGCCGCGAAGTAATGAAGCCATGATCCAGGAGGGATACATGTGGAAAAATAAAAAGATGACACGTGGCCCAATCAGGTGGTGACAAGTGTGAAGGTCTAGTTGGCACTTTAGGTATACGAAAGTCACGAATCTAGGTGACATGTGGTAGCCACTCAGCCAGTTCCACGTCAACAGTGATGTCAACAAGCCACATCACTCTGAGATTATAGCCTTCAGGGATGTTCATCTTCTCCTACTAGCAAAATTCCTGAAGCACCAAAGTCTAAAGTTGTAAATGAATGTTAGCTATTGATCTAAGATCCATCGGAATATTTCTTGATCGTTTGATAAAGTATAGTGGAAGGATAGGGTAAGACCGATGGTAAGAATCAGTACTCTATGATTTATTCAGTAGGTAAAACACTTCAGAGGGATTGAACTACTTCAGATTTCGAGTAACCCAGAGTTCGGAAACGTCAAAGTCCCAAAGTGAACAAAAACTGTCCACTCAATTGTAGATTAAGTCTTGGCCATCAATTTGTTAGAAGCCTTTGGATAAGCCAGGATCGTCCATCCAACAAAATATTAAATATTGATTGTCCAATATACTAGTGAATACAGTATACACACTTCGACGAAATGTACTCCAGGAGGATTGAATAACTGCAAAGGTTGGAATTCCTGAAGGACGAAGTACCAGAGAACCTGGTTCCAACACTGGTCACATGATAAGGTAAAGAAGATAAAGGGGATAGAAGTGATAGAAATAAATATATGTGCCCATTTTTCCATAGACAATATAGCAATATTGTCACCCAGCCATAGGCACAAATGCCACCCCCGAGCACCTTAACCTTGAAAGACAAAATAATTATGGAACCAGACCAATAGCCAACCAAGGTAGCGCACCTTGATCCAAGGCTAGCGCACCAAGAAAGAATAACCAAAGACCAAGAAAAAAGTCCAAACCATAACCAAGAGAAAGTCCAACCAAAAGCCAAAATCCAAGTTGCAGCAGTTGCAACTGCACTCCCTCTCCAAACTTGCACACCACTAGTCTTATGCAGTTGTGAGATTAAGAGTGAAAAATGAGCTCTAATGCCCTCTTATTTATAGTTCTCTTTGTCACATGTCCTGGCCAACTTCTTATTTTATAGGTTAACACATAAATATTAATTCTTTTATTGAGCCGATATGTCTTTTAGGGTTTCTACACATTCGTTAAGGGTTTCTCTTGCTTCCTGAAATATTCTAGTCTCGTCAAAGATTACACCTAGAGGTTAATACCTCATGCATCTTCCATAATATCAACACTCCCTCCTAGCTAGGGAGGTATTAAAGGCAATGGTCTTGAGCACAAACAAACCATTCAGTCAGTAGCATCATCATAGCCACACAGACTATCTCATGATCATGTAGATCAACTCACGAGCAACATCATCACTATCAATATCATATGATAGCATCAACTGTATCATATCTCGAAGACATACTCCATCTGAGTAATCGAGCATGATGTTGAATAAGTCACTTACTCCACAGAGTGATACAAGAACCATTCTTCTAATCCATACATATGTACTAGAAGAAAAATTGTTCCAACAGATGTTGGAAGCCACGCCATGGGCTACAAGGACTATTCTTCTTTTCCAGACATACGTCCTATAATAATGAATGTACTGGACCATTTTCCCTCTGGTCACTACTATGAACTCAGGAAAAATGTCTATCATGTGCCAATCTCTCCACTCTAGTCACTATTGTGAACTCAGGGAGACAGACCATTCTTCTAATCTGGACATACATCCTAGAAGAATAACTATCCATGGTACATCGACAATCTATCAACTTGGACCATCCTCCACAAGAAGAATGTTTATCCACCAGTAATATGTCATGCATGGACCATTATCCACCTGGAGAATGTCTGTCCATCAACACAATGACTATCCATCTAGCTGGAAATCATCTCCAACACTAGTGGTAGTCTCCATGGCAATCATAACAATGCCATCCAATAGAAAACAACTATGTATATCCATAGTAGTACACAACTACTACCTAGTGGTACACAACCACTCCTAGTAGCACATGGCTACTAACCAGTGACACATAGTCACTATCAGTGGGTCACATCCACCACAGTAGCATACAAATACTGTCCAGCGACATACAGTCTCCACAAAAATCATATCATCTTATATCAACCTACATAAAAATATCATGATACAAATTGATTCATCTGGGCCATTCCTCCACTCACATATGTGAGATATGGAAGAGCATCTGCCCTTGGAAAGTAAAAACATCAGCCATGGGATATCTGGACTATTCTTCTCAAGCATAGAAGAATAATTGTCCCTGATTTTTGAAACTATACCATTCACCTAACTAGGTTATTCCTTCGACACTAATCATAGTGCAACCTGGAGAGAATGAGTCTGCCCTAGGGAATCACTATCCCTAATTGTTGAACCTGGACCATTCACCTAACTGGGCCATTCCTCCAGCACTAATCATAGTCCAACCTGGAGAGAATGAGTCTACCCTATGGAATGACTGTCCAGACCATTTCCTAAGGAAATGACTATCCTGCACCAACCTCCAAAGCAGACCATTCTTTGAAACTGCTCACAACTGTGAACTTCAAAAGAATGACTTCCCAGCGAGGTGAACCATTCTACTTGACCACTACTTAGCGTGACTTCCAAGAAGAATAACTATCCTAGACCATTCCCCCACGCTGGCCACAAGGGGAATCATTGTCTATGGTACATCAACAATCTATTGGACCATTTTCATTACAAAAATGATTGTCTGATCTGGACCATTTTTCGAACTGGAAAATGACTGTCAGTCAGAAATATCGAACCACTTTCTGGACTGGAAAGGAATTTCCCAACCTAGACCATTTTCCAAACTGGAAAATGATTATCCATAAATCAATGCCATATCAGTGCTCCCTCCCAACGTAGAAGTAATCACTTCCTTGTCCAATAATAAAGTCATCTCCACGAGCCCCGGCTTGTCCCTTAAGTACACAAAATTTTCATCTTGGACAAAGGCTTTATCAAAATATATGTTATATGCTCATCTATGGAGATATACTAGAGAACCACTTCTCCCCTCTAGAATTTATCATAGAGAAAATAATTATTGATCTCAATGTGCTTCGACCTTTCATGGAACATTGGGTTCTCTAAAATATTCACACAGCTCTAATCATCACAATATATCACGTTCGAATCCAGCACCTAATCAAACAGTCCATAAACTAGCTTACAGAGCCACACTGCTTCCATACAAGCACCACAAGCTGCAATATACTCTTCTTTTGCAGTTTTGAGTGCAACAAAATTCTATTTCCTGCTATCCCATGACATCGTGGCAAATCTCATACCGAAACATATCCAAGTAGCACTTATTTTTTCAACTACACTCCCTGCCCAATCTAAATTGATAAATCCATGCAGTTGTATATCATAACTCAAATGTCCCACAAAGCAAATAACCGGCTGAGTATTCTCCAAATACATTAATGAGCCAATCAATTGTTGATACAGGGACGGCTCTACTGGATCAGAGTCTCTCAACTTCTTCAGATCTTTCATCATGGGATTTTACCATGGATTTGCAATCCATCATCCCGGACTACTGAGGAACCATTCGGATATACTTCTCTGTCATAGGAATTTTTAGCCACGCTTTTGTTGTACATGAGATGCTCTGCATCAAGTTACTTGAATCCATACAAGGTCTTTTTCCATCTACATACATGGGTCCCTTTCTAGTATACCTAAAAATCTTGAGGTTGCTCAACATACACTTCTTCTTCAATTACTCTATTGAGAAGAATAGTCTTTACATTCATCTGATGTCAACTCCAACCCATGGATACTATAGGAGATATAATGGCTCAGGTAGAGGTATGTCGGGTTACTGGAACAATTTGTCATCATAGTCTTCTCCCTCCTTCTGGGAGAAACCTCTAGCCAGGAGTCTCTCCTTGTATCTATCAATGCTCAAGTCTTTTTCACAATTTCTCACATACATTGTTCTTCATCATAGCTTCCTTTAATTCCTTCTGCTTGACTACTTCTAGTGGGTTCAAACTTGGTTCAATTGGTTGTTCTAAATTTTCTTTCTTTCTTGGGATCTTCATTTTCTTCCTCATGTTTCTCTTCAATGTTGGAGTCCACGGAATATTCTATAGATTACATTCCCTTCTTTCCCGAAGACTCCAACCTTCTTCCATAGGAACATAAGTGTAGATGGACAACCAAGGATAGTCAAGGATTCTTTTCAAACAAAACTTCATCTAGATTCAAACTAAACATGTGTTGCTTATCATGGCTTCTACTTCCAATGAAGAACATGGATAGATACTTTATAGTCTTTATAGGTTCTTCTTCAATGGATCACATCATTGGAGATTAACTCCCTCCTAATCCTGAATCCATGCCTGAATGAGAAATATGCATGCTATTATTTTGGAATTATGTGATCAGCTCCCTCCATATGAGAGAGTCCATGCTTCTGTCTCTTGCATCTCTATTTTCTTTCTACAAAGTGTCACAAGCCTATTCTGGTTTCCTTTTGATTTCTGACTTCCTTAGATTCTGACTCCTCTGAGTCTCTTTAAGTTTATTTCTATATGTTCTGATTGTTTCCCATCTAGCAGTTGTGTCATCCTTATAAACTTCTTCTATGACAGCTTCCACAAGGATTGTTCATCAAACATATTTCACAAGGGTACCTACTCGAAACAAGAACAATAAGAGAAAACCAAAAATATCTATATATAGGAGATATTAGTTCAACTTGCGAACAAGTACAATAAGCATCTATATCAATAGTATTCATATCCAGTCGAGTATTCATTGCACCTAGCAATAATAGAATCTTTCAAAGACTGCTTTCACAATTTGTAATGTAGCAACTACCACCCTTGATATACACAAATTTGAAGCTTAAAAATTTAATCAAACCTAGAACCTGAAGCATCAACTGCTATGGAGCGTGCACTTGTTCTTCTGAATGCACTGAATCGAAGATTACATCTTGGACAATATATCTAGTACTTTCCCTACAAACACACCCATGTTTTGTTAGATTATATAACGTAAATAGCATATACAAGTGCATACCTTTGAAACCTTGTAGCATCATCCAGCTTGTCTTCCAATCTGAAACTAGATACCATCTTGACAAGAAGAGATTAGAAACTCAATCAGAAGATTCAATGATTAGAACAAGCTAGAAACTCTAAAATTTCAACTTTGACCACAAAATCAATTTGACCAGAAGTCAAACTTTGACTTTGACCAAAGATTCAGACCTGACATTTTTACTATCTGAGAGTACCAAGAGGTGTTCTAAGCTAGGGTTCACGAGGATGTCAAGGAATTAGTTCAAACGTTTCATCATAAGTGCTCGAACACAAGGGTTAGGGTATGTTGCAGTTGCATAATCAGAAAACCTAGATGCAGTTGTAATTGGTGCCATAACGAGCTTGACAAATTGCTTCCCAATATATCTTCCAGTGGTTAGACTATCTGAAGAAGGTGTGGGCCCATAACCTGTTATAAATAAAGAGATGTGCTTGTTTTTCCATAGACAATATAGCAATATTGTCACCCAACCATAGGCACAAAGGCCAGCCCCGAGAACCTTAACCTTGATAGACAAAATAATTATGGAACCAGACCAATAGCCAACCAAGGTAGTGCACCTTTCTCCAAGGATAACGCACCAAGAAAGAATAAACAAAGACCAAGAAAAAATTCCAAACCATAACCAAGAGAAAGTCCAACCAAAAGCCAAAATCCTAGCTGCAGCAGCTGCAGCTGCACTCCCTCTCCAAACTTGCACACCACTAGTCTTATGCATTTGTGAGAGTAAGAGTGACAAATGAGCTCTAAATCCCTCTTATTTATAGTTCTCTTTGTCACCTATCCAGGCCAACTTCTTCTTTTATAGGTTAACACATAAATATTAATTATTTTATTGAGTTGACATGTCTTCTAGGGTTTCTACACATTTGTTAAGGGTTTCTCTTGCTTCCTGAAATATTCTAGTCTTGTCAAAGGTTACACGTAGAGGTTAATACCTCCTGCAGCTACCATAATATCAACAAGAAGTAAATAATCCCTCGGATGTTTGAATACGGTCCCATGTAGAAGAATAGGGGTGAAAGAAGAAAACGCTAACAAAACAATGCTTGGAATGGATAAGCTCATGGTTTCGAGCTTGCGTTCACACGAATTTTGGTTTGAAGGGAGCGCCTATTGATTTAGACTTGAATTCCAACAATTTGAGATATGTATACTAATGAACCGATACACAGTCATGATTAAAGAAGAGTTAAAACATGATCATTTTGAATGAAGAATAAAAAGGAAGAATGATATTATTTAAAGTTTAATATTATCAATTAAATGAAGAGGTGCAATGGTTCATGTCAAAAATACACAATGGTTCAATCCTATACCTATTGAAATACTATATAAACCATAAGTGGTGGTGAATCTAGTG
>SNQJ01S0147364.1:0-15816 GCA_010110895.2 Picea sitchensis
AGTGTATTCCTTATTCATTGGTTTATGATATTTGTAATATCTTGAAATTTATGCACTTAAATATACTGAAACTAGTTTTCAGGAGCATAAATTAGTAATATTGATAGTTCCCGATCCAGGAAGAAAGAGGGAAGGGAGAAAGGAAGAAAGGAATTGCGTTAATGCACTGAAATGAAAAAAAAACCCATGTTATATGGAATTTATTGATAGTTTAAGTATAAAATAGAAATGATGCTTACATTTGGTTGTTGCATGACTATATATTGATTTATATACACGTTGGAAATTGCATTTTTATATTTCGTAAGTGGTTCATTACACTTTGGCATATATCTAGACTCTCATACCAGCAGAAGCAGATGCAAAAGTGCATCCCGTGGATCTTTACACACAAGCTGTGAATTTCTGGGTTATGCCATAACACCTTCTATTATATCATCCATCATATGGAATATGAATTCTATGATATATTAACTAGGCCAACATATGAGACAATGAAGAACACTTCTTTACAAAAAAATCACCAAGACTTTAAAGGTTTTATAATTAAGTGAAAGATTCGCTTACAAGATTTTATAGTTCAGTGAAAGATTCGCCAAGATTTTACAATATTATATAATCGACTAAAAGATTCACCAAGAAATTATATATACATATTATATTATTGATGAAATAACCTTCAATTTTTCCTATGTATCATGGGGATTCCCCCAATTATTATACATATAAATTTAGGGGGGGTTCTTAAAATCACCATTGGCCATAAATGGAGAGTAAATCTCTTACATTCACCCAGATAGAAGAATGTATTCCCTAGATACCCAGTACATACTCTGGTGATCAACGCAAGCACAATGCTATTCAAAACCCTTACAATAGTATTTTTATATAGACTCAATGGAAATCATAGTACTGGTAACAACCGTAAAACCATTACAAGAGAAACCATATCAACCAATGAAAACAATGAACAATCGTGACAAAACCCAACCAACCCTTTCCCATTACATAACTATCAGTTTATATTGTTCCTGTAGTCACTTCTTGACTTCTTGACTCCGTTGTTATAATATTTTCTTGATTTTGATAATGTCTTTTCTTGATTTTGCTTTCGCTTCTTTTCCCCACTTTCTCCTTGCATTCACTCAGAGATTCTGCCTCTTTCCACTTGCTCGTCCAACTAGCACATGATTTGTTTTGAATGCTGACACACTTGCAAATAACTTTCTGCTCATCCTAGCTGCTTTCCACCGCTTCTAGTCATTCATTGCCATGCTACACTTCTCTACAAAACTGGGCATCCCTAAAAAATAGAGGGCCCAATAGGTCACATGATTTGAGTGGCCCATATGACCAAATAGAGACTATTTTCAAGCATGTCCCACCCTTCTTTGTGGGAATTGAGGCAAGTTAATCAATACAAAATCAATTTTATTGAGGTATTTACATAACGCCAACTGCGTATTTCTAGATGATAATGGAGATGAGAATTATACCTTCCCGGAATGACACACCCTTTCTATGGGGTTTCTTGATAAGGGACATGTCTCTAGTGACAAATAATGTCATAATTACAATTTATGTGACTAGTCAATTTTCTGAAACTATAATCATTAGGTATGCTCTTCTTATATTTATATTGATCACTCATGAGATGCACATTAAATCTTACTATCACATTAAATATTACTAAAATTATCAATTGATCCTTATTCCACCCTATCATTAACTAGATCCATGAAATCATCTTCTACTTCCACGGAGGAGGTGTAAACATAATAACAATAATGAGAGACAACAAACCCCATTTATACTTTAAGACTTATCCATTTTTTAGAATTCCTACAATATAACCCCCTAGTTATTAGTCCCTGCCGAAGGTGTAGAGGGACTATAGCGATCGATAATTTGTTGACTTTATATTAGTTTGTCGTTTTACTACAATTTTTTGCATACTTTCTAATGTTCGACATAGAGAACTAAAAGAATTATTTTATATATATATAAAAACTATATATGTTATGATCTGATTGGATGATAGATTTGAGGTCTTATTGCCAGCTTCACTATTCCCAATGAATTATATGTTGCCATATCCAAAGTTTTATCATGTACGATATTTTTTTTTATTTGTACTAATCATATTGAAATGTTTAGATATCCAAGGTTTATAGTGATCGATAATTCCAAAGTTTATAACCTTCTATTGTGATTTATTTTTTTATTTGTGCTATTATTATTATTACTCCTTTGTTACTCCTTTGTATTTGTATTGAAATGTATTGACACTTTTTTTGAGGTGCTTGAATAGGCCCGACAAATTAAATGTTTACATGATGAGAGGTCCTCAAACAGACCTGACAACTTAAATGTTTTCATACCGCAAGGCCTTTACACAACCTGACAACCTTAAATGTTTATCTAAATAGGCTTCTTGGAGTACATTTTTCCTCGAAATTTTCCATACATTGTTGCAGTGAATTTGGACAATATTGTTGTCCACCGCCAGTTGAATAGGCATTGTATGTTTCATACTTCTTCTAGGCTTGGAATGCAATTTCGTCATCGTTGAAGCTACATACATTGTTTACTGGTTCGGTGGGTGATTCTTCTTCGCTGGTTCATCAGTTGATGCTTTTTGTTGTTGTTTGGTTCACAATTCGACCTGCACTTCTGTCTTTCATTGTTTCAGAGTAAGTTTCCATGCCATAATTTCATTTTCTATTCCTTCTTTATTGTTCAGTGTTTGCAGTTTGCAAGTAAGAATTTTTTCTTATTTGTACTGGCATGCTTGTCATATGTTTCTGGTTCCTTCTGTTCTTCGGCTGCAGTTTCATAATCGTTGGAGATACATATGTTGTTTACTGGTTCGATGGTTGTTGCTTGTTCGCTGATTCGTTGGTTCATCGGTTGCTGGTTGTTTTTGTTTGGTTGAAGTTTACGATTTTGGGGCCCTGGGGCTGTAGTTGGGTATGTTCGTGATTTCTCATTGGTTTGGTGCTTGATGTTTTCTTTTGTTTACTTCGGCTTTGCAGGGTTGGGGTCCTACGACAACACTTGGAGCTGTTTTATTTTATTTTTATTAATTTTTTTGTGGGCGCTTTACAGTGTTCAAACCCTGCACCCACGAGTGAACATGCAGTTGTGTTATTTTCTGCCTCTGGTGAGGTTGATATCTATTATGCTATAAAATTTTGCTCATACTTCAGTGTTGACATGATAGAAAATAGTGGCATAAAAAATAATTGGACAACTACATGTGCAATTGCAATATCCACTGTTTTTTTGTTAAAATAAAACATGTGCAAGCTGCACTTATAAACCATGTATGGTGGAATGTGACCATATCAAAATACATGTTCTTTATCCTCTACATAGACTGGTGTGACCACGATACAAGTTTTTTTGTACTTGAGATATGATATGTACAACAAAGAGAGTGAAAAATTATATTTCCATGTCTGGAAGCATATTTGGATACTTTGCCATGGAAAACCAAAATCGTTTAGCTATGGCGATGCACTTTCTTGATATTTTGTGGCTTGTAATATATTTTGGGCAGGGAAAAACTTTATATATTTACAACCATGGATGGAGAAAAGAAAAGGTTCATGTTTCTGCCTATATTTTATTCTATTCGTTGATTCTCATTTACTGTATGTACATATTACTTGTTCTCCGGTGCATACCATCTTCCATTCATGTTCATTGTGTTTTGTGTGTTCCCACATTCAAACAAACAAAATAGCTAGAGAAAACGACAGAGTCTTGACTGTAGTGGTGGAAGAGGAGATAGAAAGGTACATGCTTGTACTTTATTTCATATTCAGTTGTTTTGTATTTCATTTATTGTCTGTATGTGTGTTCACCTAGTGTATTGTATGTAGATGTTGTGTGCCTTCCTACATAATAACTTATCTTCATTACATGTCTTCCTGCATGCTAACTTCCTTGATGTCCATTGTATTTTTCCTGCATTGCTACATTTAAACAAACAAAATGTCTGGAGAGGATGATGGACTCTTTGGCGCAAATGTAGACGAGGAGTTACAAAGGTGCATATTTGTACTCTTATTTCATATTCTAGTGTTGATTATTTCAGTTATTGTTTGTGTATTTGTTGTGCTTGTTCCACTGCTTCGCACCTTTTTTTTTTTAAATTGTTTTTTCTTACCTGTATGTATATGCTATGTATATTTCTACTTATTCTCATGTGAATCATATTCTGTTTGTTGTTACATTGAAATAAATAGAATTGTTTTCCTTTATTTTACATGCCTTTCTTCATACTAACTTGCCTTCATGTCCATTGTATATTCGGCGTTGCTACCTTGAAAGAAACAGGTTGGTTGGACATGAAGATGAATTCTTCTATGCAACAACAGAGGGTTTTGTGGTACAATCTTCGAAAAGGTATACTGACTATGCTAGTAAATTAAATATACAAAGTAGGTGGGGGCACATGATATTAGACTATAAAACGATGACTTGGTAGCAATGGGACTTTGTGCCCTCCCCATTTCTACTTTTTCTATTTTCTATTATCCCCTTTTCTTTCTAATTGCTCTTCTTAGTGGTGTTTCCGAAAATTCCTTGGTGCGCGGGTTGGAAGACTCACAGGTTCACATTTATGGTCACACTTCTACCTTATTACATACTTAGCCACTCTGTCGATTGTGGGTGCCGGGTTGGCGGGTTCAAGATTGTTCCCTTGTCTTCCGAGGTTCCGCGATATGCATATTGGTCGTCGTGCCTCGCCATCACGCTCTATTTACTGTTACACATTTTTCTAGTCAAAAAAATCATAGACATACAATTTGACCCTCGGGTCCTCATGTTTCCTGAGTATCTCTTGACACCCTATTTCATATTCCATATCCTTCCACCCTGCATGTGACATTAAGAACTATTATGGACAGTATACAATGCATATTCTTGTTTAGTCCTTATGATGTTCATCTACACATGCTTTCATCAGAAAAAGTTGGACCAGTGACATGGCCATGAGAAGTCATTCATCTCAGACATTAGTAGAACGACAAGGCCAAAGGTAAACATGCATACATCATGTTCCTCGTATGTTTACCAAACAAATATCCTCAGCTATTTATTCATCTATGGCATGGTGAATATGCTGATGTCATCTACAATACAAGCATTGAAGTTCACAAGAAGTATCAACAATTACAAGTGAGACACCGAACATAGCGCAGGCTCCATAGACTAAGAGGTGTGGTTGAAAAACTCTGTCACAAAACGACAAGGCCAAAGGTAAAGATGCATACATTCTATTCCTAGTATGTTTACCAAACAAATATCATCAACTATTTATTCATCTATGGCATGGTGAATATGCTGATGTCATCTGCAATACATGCTTTGCAATTCACAAGAAGTATCAACAAGTACAAGCGAGACGTTGAACATAGCGCAGGCTGCACAGACTAAGAGGCGCGGTTGAAAAGCTCTGTCTCCATAGTTCATCAAAACCATGCATCTACTTGTAAATTTATGTCAGGAAAAAAATAAAACAAAAAAATAATGCACACTACCATTCACTTTACTTTTCCTGTTCAAAAATTGTCACCAGGTCTAGACTTGTAACACCCAAAGTACTATAAATAGAGGGCTTGAAGAGCTGCCGAACTAGACAAGTGTTCATTGGGGACATAATGGTCGTCTATAGCACCTACTTGGACAAGGAAAACAAAACCTAGATCCATTATGCGTGTTGACATGACAGACAAGGAGGCCATGATGACAGTCACACTGACTATTCCTACACAACTTGTCCAGAAACATGCAAAAAAGATATTACCGTGTAATGGGATATCCATTACAAATTTTAATATATTTCCCAAAAGAGTATATGACTGTGGTGATTGTGATCAGATTATTTCGCTCAACAAAACAAGTATTGTTGAAAAATTCCTGCTGTTTGTTCATAATATCATTTAGTTTCGGATGCAACTATCAACCAAATTGCACAGAGCAATGACATTTACCCAATCGAAACCATTGGCGCAACTGTCACACTGGTGAGAAAACTTGGCTCACAACACATTTTCATATAAAAGATGGAGAGTCGGACAATGAAGAGGCAATGGTACCGTTCTCCATATCCAGTTTTGTCCTTTACTTTTGCATGTGCATGTATCTCGGTTAAGTTACACAAATATTGCACTGTTCCATGTTGCAGCTGCAATTGTTCGATACCTATTCAAATTTGTTTTCATCAATGGAACAACAATTGCATAAAGGGAAATTTCCACTTATGCTATCCAAAAATATAACAAAGAAAAGGGATGTTAGAGAAAGGATCTTTTGCACAACCCAATAAACATTTTTAACATAGTTGCGAGTAGATATAGTATAGGATCTGAATAATCTAACTAGCTCTACAACTGTTGTGCGTATGCATCTACAAAATCATCCTTAATTTGTTGATACAAATAGCCTTCACCAAANGTAGTTGTGTATTATATTGTTCAATGTATTAATTCCTATGCTCACGTTTCCAGGTTGAAGGTGCTTTGGTTGTAGCAAATGCATACTCGACCCCCTTTGAGCCTGTATGTGCGAAATGAAACTCTCCTGCTTATGATTCCGCTTTGATAAGTGATGATACAATTGATTATATGCGATGCAGTGAAAAATGTCCATATATATATGGACATTGAATCAATGTTGCCATCCGAACCGTGGGCAACATAGCCATGCATTGTACAATTAGGCAACCTATGTTACAATATGTGCTTCCTGGGTTAGCAGGATTGCCGTATGAAGCATACCTACAAAAAAAGGAAATCAATGTCTACATGCTGCATGACTTTCAGATACACAACAAATTTACCTTAAATGAGGACAATGCAATATTGCATATCGGCTGAAGAAAAAAAAAAAAAAACAAGAAAAAAAATCATATCGAGCTTTGGTAGGAAACAAAAAATATCTCATATGTCTCTGTAATATTTCTTCAACACCCAGATGAATGTTCGTCGGACTCGAGTACATGAGAATCTAATTAAAAATACAATCGATGTTGTTATTTTGATGTTTTCTTGCATCTCCCAGTAAGAATTTTGCAATGTGTCTCTGCAATATTTCTTCAACACCTAGATGAATGCTCATTGGACTCGAGTACTTGCGAATCTAATTACAAATGCAATCAATGTTGTTATTTTGATGTTTTATTGCGTCTCCAAGTGAGGATTTTGCATATTTGTTTCAATGTGAAAATAAAAGAAGAAAAACATGATGGGTGGTTGTTGCTTTGATGGAGGATCCTGCACGTTTTTTTGGGTGCCCAAGTTCAACAATTGTTTTTCAACTATTTAGCCATGACAAGATTTCTGCAATTTTATTTCCGGTGCTTGAATAAAATAAGAAATTGTCTCCAACTATACATTTATGGTATGGTATCTACATTTTCTCGATGCCCTAATTGAAAAAAAAGGAACTCGGCATGGATTGAAACATTAGCTTGAGATATTCAGATCTTGCTATAGAGATTGCACGTGCATAAGATTGTTCGGTCCAAAAATGATATCAAATTGTTTGATCAAAGGTCGATGCGTGCTGCTCTATGGAACCTTGTGGGATCTTGCTTGTGGCCTATTTGGAGTTTACTTGGTTCTTGGTTGTATGCTTTGTCTATCAATTTGTATATTACGGAACTCCGAGTGTTGTTTGGAGGACACGAAACAATAAAATTATTTTTTTTTAGCCAGCCAACTCGCAAGTCCGCCTGTTAATTTGTATAGCGCAGAACTCTGAGTGTTGTTTGTAGGAAACATAACTATAGAGGACATGATTTTCCCTTTAATATAACCTCTGTGACACAAATGTAATATGTGGATCGTTTTAGCACTTTTCCTTGATCGATAAACTTGGTAAAATTAATCTCCTGGAATAATTTGAAATAAACGAATATATACTGTGCGAAATCCAATGGAACTATCATATCAACAAGAAGCCCTTAAAATTGAAATTGGTCGTTGTTATACTTGCGGTGATAGAATTTAAAAAAACTTTGTTGTGTTTACTTCAATTTTTTTTAAATAAGAGATTTAACATCCTTTAATAATTTTTTGTAATTAAATTGTACAATATCAATATTTTGTTAGAAAAACAGGACCGCGAAGCAATAAAATAAAACAAATGCAGAAACAAAACACAAAAGATACACAATACAAGAGAGACACAGATTTACGTGGTTCACCCAGTGTGGGCTACGTCCACCAAAGAAATTGCCAGGTCCTTCCTTTATTATTATCCAACAAATGAAGGGATACAACCTATAGCAAAACCCACTGTAACTTCCTCTTCTTTTTCCTCACAGTCTCCTCTTTCAGAATACAATACTCGCCATCATACATAACCGCAATACATTTCCCTCATAAAAGAGGGTTTCCTTTTAGGGAAAAAACCCTAACACAATTTCTACCGTTAGATCTGCGACCTTATAATGAACGGTTCAGATTTACAATGAAATTACAATATACTTTTACAAGGTAATTTTTCCTTCGTGGGCTTCGCCCCCGAACCCCCACCGAGGGCTCGCTTGCACCCAAACCCCCCAGCCAGGGGGATAGACCCCCGGACCCCGCAGAGGGGGTACCCCCCTCTACACTCCCTCGCGTGGAAGAGTGTACATACTTCTGGGGTGTAATGTCTTCATGGGGTATAAACACGGCTGAAAAACACAATACCTTTGAGTCAGGAAGATAATCAGGCTCCACAACCAACATATTTAATATTAATAATCTAGTATTTGAAAATAATGTTTTTAGATAATGTTAGATAGTTGACTGTCAATTTGTATATCGCGGAACTCTGAGTGTTATTTGGAGGACACAGAACAATAGAAGTGCAATGTTGAGCCAACCAACCCACAAGTCCACCTGTCAATTTGTATATCACAGAACTCTGGGTGGTATTTGTAGGACACAGAATAATAGAGGCCCAATTTTGAGCCCGTCAGCCCGAGAACCCGCGATCCAAAAAGTGGCTAAGTATGGAATGAGGGATCCATACATGCTCTATAAAATCTCATGTCCATACTTTATAAAAGTACACATTTAGTATGTATTACTCATTTTTTGAAAAATTTCTAGGTGCAGAAGTTGGCGGATTCACGTCTTCAGATTTCTACTTACTTTTATATCACCAGCCCGATCGACCGCTTCCCCATTTCATAATGTACAATTTTTTTGGATCGTAGGTTTTTGAATAGGAGGGTTCAACATTGCATTTCCATTGTTTCGTCGCCTGCAAACAACACCTAGACTTCCAAGATCTACAAATTAGCAAACAAATTGAAATAAAAGACTATATACTATGCGAAGTCTAATGGAACAATCATATGAATGAGAGGACATTAAAATTCAAATTCGTCGTTGTTATACTTGCGGTGAAGCTAACAGTACAAAAACTTTACTTAAACATCCAAAAATTGATTTTCTTGTAACTTTTGGATGCTTCTCTTATACAAACAGGTCATGGAAACTATAAACATCGCTCGCTGTATCTATTCCTTGATTGAAGAACCTGTTAACATGTTTAATTCACTTCATAGTTATTGTTAAGACCATAAATGGGGCTTTCTTACAACAATTCCCACTTCCAAAAATTGCTATCCACTTTCTTTTTTTCCCTCTGTTTTCCCTTTCTGGTTACTTACTCGTTTTTCAGAAAATGTCTAGGTGCGGGATTTGGCGGATTTACGTCTTCAAATTTCCATTGTTACTTTTATATCACCAACCTGACCGACCACTTCCCTGTTTCATATTGATTTTTTTTTTGAATCGTGGGTTCCCGCATAGGCGGGTTTAACATTGCGTTTCAATTGTTCCGCCGCCTGCAAACAACACCCGAACTTCCGCGATTTATAAATTAGCAAACAAATTCCCCTTCATCTCATTTTTTTTCACTTTCTATTTACTTGGTCCTTTTTCTGAATGTCTCATGCTTTTATATACAACACCCGAAGTTCCATAATATACAAATTTCCCTCTCAACATTGCACTTCCATTGTTTCCCTACGTACAAACAACACCCAAAATCCATGATATACAGATTGATGGCTGAAACCTGTCACTGAGATACAATTTGACTATCGACCACTCACGTCTCCTGGGTATATCTTGTGACCCTTTTTTTGTAACCCGCCCAACCACTTTCCATACTTGGGCATTTCTTGAAATCTGTTTCGCGGGTTGGCGGGTGGACGAAATGTACAATGCTTGGTCACTCTTCGCCATCCCCACTACCTTCGTACTTCTTTCTAGATATGAAATTATTAAGCATTAATGCTAGTAGTTCATCATGCAAGAACCGTTAAGATTTTCATTAATGTCTGGAAGGCCGGAGAAGATTTGTCATTACTACGAATTAAACCAAGATCTGTGGAGAAGAGTGTTTTCCTTTCCAAGTATTCATTTCAAACATGATGCAATCTCTTTCGTGTGTCGGTTGCTTGGCACCTTAAAGAAATGTCTAATTCTTAATCGCTCTTCGTCGTCACTGCCACCTTCGCACTTTTTTCTAAATATGCAATTAGTGAGATTTAATGGTAACAACTCATTACACATGAACCTAGAGATTGTCATTGATCAATGAAAGGCTCGAGGATATCTTCTAATGATATGCATTGAACCATGATTTGTGGAGGGTTATATTATCCCTCCCCAATTTTCATTTCAAACATCGTCTGGAGCAAACCAAAATTCTCGTTAACTTGTGGCAGAAGTTCTATCCAAATACAGTAAACACCTTCGGGCATGATGGCCAGAGGTTCCAGTATTCCAGGGCATATTCTTACTACTCATCTCCCTCCGCCTAGGAGAAAAAAATGAGATGGTCCCTTGGTACACCGAGAGATATATTTCAAGCCAAAGAATTCCAAGGCAACCCTGCCTGCTCGAGAACCTGCCCAATTGCATTGATGGCTGGCGTAGAGGTTGATGCCATGGATTCCGAGCCGGAATAAGATGATATGATGGACGATGATACAACAATGGATTATGGAAATGTAGAGAATGTTCCCACTTCTGCACCCAAATTGAAATCAACCATAACAGGTGGAACTTCTCGGCTCAATGATGGTGGTCCTGACAACACCAAAAGAAGGAGTTTGAGAAAAGAAACCGACGCTGAATGCAATAGCCGCTTTGTAGCTCGAAAGTAGGAAATCTAGAGGTCCAAATTAGTCCATTTTGGGCGGAAGTCTTTCACTGTAAGGAAATTATATGTTGATGCTCCCATAGATATATTTCAAGCCAAAAAACTATTCAATTGCGGGACTACTGTCTTGTTCTCTGGATATACAATTAACATCTTAGGGAATGAGGACCAGAACTCCCACTGGTTCAAGGCATATTCCTACTAGTCATCTCCTTCCACCCATAATGGACTAATTTGGGCCTCTGGAATTGCACGTGCAACCTGTGTCCTTGAAGTTTTCGACTGTGGAGAGGCAGTTTCTTGGTGTGTCCTAACTTTCAGTTAGGGGCTATTCCATTTTACCTGCAAATTTTTTCGTCTTCTTCCTCATGGGAAGCTTATGAGAACAATCAATTTTACCACATGATGATCCATGAGGAGAAAACTGCAAGGATTTCCTAAACAAAAGGCATGGTAATCAGTTTTGTATGCATGTTGAAGAGCATCTCGATGGATCCTGCATGTTGCGGATCCCGTGCATGTGTTTGTGGCAGATATGTTCAATGTTTTGGCCCAAAGAAATGGGTTCAATTTTTAAGGATAGATATACAATGCTCAGTGTTTTTTTTTTTTTAAATGGATTTGCTATTAATTTTTTTTGCATTGGAGTCTTGGTTGCTTCTTCTTTTCTGGATTTAATGCCTCTTCTCATTGGCATGGTTCGGTAGTCTCGTAGTTCTTCGATATTGTATTTTCTTAGGTAATTTGTTTTAAAATGGAGCATCTAACAATTATATGACAATGTACTGTGTCGATCCATCATGCTTTTATGCAAAGAAAAAATGAATTACACACAGTTTCAAACCAACGTTCAATTCTATTCGTAATGCAGATAGAACATAAAAATACCAAATCACAATTTTGCAGCAAGATCATCATTCTTGTTTCTAGACATGCAATTATTAATCTTTAATGCTAACAACCCATAATGAAATAAGTTTGATACTTAAGTTAATATGTTTCAATCAAGGAACAATGTATCAAGAACACACTTACACCCACAAGTTGCAATAAAATCTAATCTTCAACAAAGCATTTGCTGACAATTACTAGAAAATGATGGTTTTGCAACAATGGGGCTTGTTTGAAACCAATTCGTGCTTACGAAAATTGCCCTCTGCTTTTCTATTTTCCCACTCTTTTATCCCCTGTAATTTCTCTTTCTGGTTACTTAATCATTTTTTTCAAAAAATGCCTTGCTGGGCGGGTTGGTAGATTCACACGTTTCGACCGAGTGCTTCTCCTTTGTCTAAATTGAACTTTCCATTGTTCCATGACCTACAAATATCACTTCAGCTTCTGTGATATGCATATTTACTTCTGGACTCCCACATCATCCCCTCCTCTGTGTTACACATTTTGCACCAAAATGTTCTGATATATACAATTTGACACTCGGGGCCTTACGACTCCTTAGGAACCCATCACCCTATTTTGAAGCTCATCCGACCACTTTCCACACTTAACAATTTCTTGACATCTCTTTGGCGGATCGTTGAGTTCACGGGTTTAGGAAATTTCAAATTTCAAGATGCTGTTTCCTATGCCCGCTACCTTAAGATTTCTTTCCAAGTATATGCAATATGTATACAACTTATCCAACAACATACATAAAAGATCTTGCTAGGAAATGGAATATCTATTGCAGATTTGAATATGTTGGACCTTCTTTTCCCTCTTCTATACTTGACCAAATTTCTTTTTATTTTTCCCCTCTACTCTCTCTTTCTCTTTACTTAGTTGTTTTTTCCAAAAATGCGACTCTGACCAACCAATAACCATTCGATGCCTATGCAGTTTTCAGATCGCGAATTCCCGGACACCCGGGCTCTATATTGAACTTCCATTGCTCCGTTTCCTGCAAACAACACGCGGACCTCTGCCATGAGATTCAAAATAGGCTGACAAGGGTTCCCTCATGTACAAATCCCTCATTCTATACTTAACCACTTTTTGGATCGCGGGTTTTCGGGCTGGCGGGCTCAAAATTGGGCCTCTATTATTCTGTGTCCTACAGTAGCACCCAGATTTCCGCGATATACAAATTGACAGGCGGACTTGCGGGATGGATAGCTCAACATTGCACTTATATTGATCTGTGTCCTCCAAACAACAGTCGAAGTTTCGCGATATAAAAATTGATAGACGAACTCCAGGGTTGGCGGGCTCAAGATTGCGATTGTTTACGGATGGAAAAGTGATAAAACGAGCCACATACTACATTTGTGTCACATAGGTTATATAAAATGACAAATCATGTCCTCTATAGTAACATGTCCTACAAACATCACCCAGAGTTTTGCGCTATAAAAATTGACAGGCGAACTTGGGGGCTGGCTGGCTAAAAAATTGCAATTCTATTGTTCCGTGTCCTGCAAACAACACTCGGAGTTCTGCGATATACAAATTGACAGATGAAGCATACAACCAAGAACCAAGTAAAATCAAAACAGGCTGCAAGCAAGATCCCACAAGGTTCCATAGAGCAGCATGCATCGACCTTTGCATCAAACAATTTGATATCATTTTTGGACTGAATTTTTTTATGTGCGTGTATTCTCTATAACGAGATTTGAATATCTCACACTCCCACATCATACCCTCTTCCGTGATACACAGTTTTCACATGAAAGTTTCGAGACCTACAATTTGACCTTCGGGATCTCACGTCTCCCGGGGACCTATTGTCACCTCATTTTGAAGCCCTTGTGTCCGCTTTCCATATTTCTCCATTTCTTGGAATCTCTTTCGTGCCTCCAGTTCCATACTTACCCGACTTCTTTCGCTTGCGGATTCCCAAACATGCGGACTACACTTCTAGTGTTCCTGAACCTGCAAACAGTCCCCCCCACTTCCAAGATATAGAAATTGACTTCCAGACTCCTACATCAACCCTCTTCCGTGTTACACAGTATGCACTAAAATTTCCGATCAATACAATTTGACCGTCGGGCCCTCATGTCTCTTCCAGGACCCTTGTCAACCTATTTTGATGCCCATCCGCCTGCTTTCCATGGCCATTTCTTGCAATCTCTTTCGCGGATCGTTGGGTTGGCGGGTTCAAAGAATTTTCAATTCCTAGTCATTGTTTTCTATGCCCGCCACCTCCGCACTTCTTTCCAACTATATGAAATAAGTATATAACTTCTCCAGAAACATGCACAAAAGATCTTGCCAGGAAATGGAATATCTATTATAGATGTGAATATATTATCCCTTCTTTTCCGTCTTTTATACTTCACCAAATTCCCGTTTCTCTTTTCCTTGTACTTTATCTTTCTCGTCACTTGGTCATTCTTCCTACATCAACCCCTCTTCCATGTTACACAATATGAACTCAAAAGTTCTGATCAATACAATTTGACCATTAGGGCCTCATGTTTCCTTGGGAATCCTGGTCAGCCTATTTTGAAACCTGTCTGATTGCTTTCCACGACCATTTCTTGCAATTTTTTTCGCGGATCGTATTCCAATCGTTGTTTTTTGTGCCTGCCACCTTAACACTTCTTTCCAAGTATATATATTGCTAGGAAATGGGGTATATTAGCCCTTCTTTTTCGTCTTCTATGCTTATCCAAATATCTGTTTCTCTTTTCCCTGAACTTTATCTTTCTCGTCACTTATTCATTTTTTTGAAAATGTCTAGCTGCGCAGGTAAGCAGACTTGCGGGTTCACGTTTGTACGCGTGATCTTATATTGTGACACCAACCGAACGATTCCCCATTCCATACCCTGTCACTTCTCCGACCGTGGATTCCCGGTAGGCGGGCTCTAGATTGGACTTCTATTGTTGCATGACCTGCGAACAGTAGTGTGACTTCCGCGATATTCAAATTTACAACCAGACTCAGATCATACCGTCTTTCATATTACAGTATACCTATCATGCCCTCTTCCATGGTACAAATTTTGCACTGAAAACTTTCGAGACATACAATTTGACCGTCGGGTCCTCACGTCTTCTATGGAACTATTTTCACCCCATTTTGAAGCCCGTCTATCCGCTTTCCATACTTCGCCATTTCTTCGAGTTTCCTTCACGGATCGTTGGGTTGGCAAGTTCAAGAAATATCCAATTCATAATCACTATTTCCTATGCCCACGCCCTTTTGCAATTAGAAATTATATATAAGATATTATTTCTAAGTATGCAATTAACAAGCGTTAATGCTAAACCATGATTAGAGGAAATCTCCCATTAATACGCATAAAACAAGAAAATTTCGGATGGTTGTATTATCCCTTTCGATTGTTAATTTCAAAAATCATGGAATGTCATTTGCGCGTTGTTGGGTTGTTCCATTAACGAAATATTCAATCCTCGATTCCGAAAATGAGTACGACCAACCATTTCCCTATTCCATACTTAGCCAATTTCCTGGAATTCCGCAAATATACAAACTGACCATTGAGTTGCCCCATCACGCTCTCTTCCATTTTACATGTTTTGCAGTAAAAAATTCCGATACATAAAATTTGACCATGGGACACTCGCCTCTCTTGAGTATCCCCCGTAACACTATTTTGAATCCTGTACGACCGCTTTTCATACCTTTCCATTCGTTCCTTACTCTCCCTCATCTCCGTGACCT
>SNQJ01S0147364.1:15826-35846 GCA_010110895.2 Picea sitchensis
TTGTCACCCCATTTTGAAGCGTACTCATCCGCTTTCCATACTTCGCCATTTATTCGAATTTCTTCCGCAG
The DNA here is from genome assembly GCA_010110895.2 of Picea sitchensis. Lineage (NCBI taxonomy): Eukaryota > Viridiplantae > Streptophyta > Pinopsida > Pinales > Pinaceae > Picea > Picea sitchensis. The sequence goes on from SNQJ01S0147364.1 coordinate 15,897, forward strand.
ATGGTCGGGTTAGTGGGTTCAAAAAATATCCAATTCCTAATCGTTGTTTCCTGTGTCTGTGCCCTTTTTCAATTAGAAATTATCAATTATATATAAGATCTTATTTCTATGTATGCAAATAGAAAGCGTTAATGCTAAATCGGGATTTGAGGAAATCTCCCATTAATACGCATAAAACCAAAATTTCCAGATGGTTATATTATCCCTTTTGAGTGTTAATTTCAAACATTATGGAATGTAAGTTGTGCATCGTCAGGTTGGCCCGTTCACGAAATATTTGATCCTCTATTCTGAAAACGAGTTCGACTGACCGTTTCCCTATTCCATACTTAGCCACTTTCTCGGAATTCCACAAATATACAAACTGACCGTTGAACTGCCCCATCATGCTCTCTTCCGTTTTACATGTTTTAAAGTCAAAAATTTTGATACATAAAATTTGACCGTGGGACACTTGCCTCTCCTGAGTATCCACCATAACCCTATTTTGAATCCTGTCCAACCACTTTTCATACCTTGCCATTCGTTCCTTGCTCTTCCCCGTCTCCGTGACCTTCGCACTTGTCTATAAAAAAAAAATGCTTTAATATATATATATATATATATCTTGTTTCTAAATATGCAATTAGTGACATTTAATTCTAACAACTCATCACCCAACAACCGTATAGATTTTCGTTGATGGACGAAAGGCTCAAGGAGATTTGCTATTAATACACACTAAACCAAGATTTGCGGAGGGTTATATTATCCTTTTTGGGTGTTGATTTCAAAATCATGAAATGTCGTTCACACATCATCGGCTTGGCACATTCACGAAACCTCCAATCCTTAATTGCTCTTTTCCGTACCGGCCACCTTCACACTTCTAAATATGTAATAAGTAATCTTTACTGCTAATAGTTCATCATGCAACACCCATACAAATTGTCATTAATCAGTGAAAATCTCGAGGAGATTTCCCATTCATAAGAATTTAACCAAGATTTTGCGGAGAGTTATATTATCGGCTCCAACTATTCATTTCAACCATCGTCTAGAGAAAAACAACGTTCTCATAAACCTATGGAATCAGCTCAACAATAGTTCTGTGGAGATACAATGAAGATCTTCGGGCGTGAGGACCAAAACTTCCAGTGGTCCACAACATATTCTTATTACTCAACCCCTGCCGCCTGGAATGAAGTAATTTGGACCTTTGGGATTGCTCGTGCAGGCTGTGTCCCTGAACTTTTTGACTATAAGGAGCTGGTCTCTTAGTGCAACAATAAATTTATTTCAGACACAAGAATTATTCCACTGCGGGACCACTCTTTTGTTTCTTTGTCACCTAAGGTCTTCCGCCAGATGTTGAGATTGCCAAAGCCAACATTGACGTTCAAAGGAGAAGATTCCAAACAGTTCCTAGCAAAGCATAATAACAGGTTGGACCTCTTGCCCGATTTATTGGAAGACGTGATGGTAGTTCTTGAAGATATCATAGGCTTGCAGGTTAGTTCATTTAGAAATCCATTCCGCAAAATTGCCTGGCTATTTACAAGAATAACGTGACAGGAGTCCACACCAACTATTTCCCGGATGGCTCTTTATATTTTGTATTTCACAATCAAGGAACAAGCCATTTTTGATTGGGGAAAGTTAATTTCCCATGAAATATGTTCCCAATTGTCAAGCTTCAAAAGGGAAAATAAATTTTATATTTCATCCTACTTAGTTTTTGCGATAGCACATTGCTGCCAGTTTCCAGAACTGTCTCTGCCCAAGAATGTCAACTGGGAATTCGACCGAGTAACGCTCTGGTACCAGGCATTGTGGAAGAACAAGGCCTCCCATTGTTTTTATGAGGTTTTTATTGGCTTTGTGTCTGTTTTAAAAGTTTTGTTGTTAGGAGAAGATGCTCCCCGCATATCTGAACAAGGAACCAGTTTTTTGGAAAGGAAGGGGACACTTGAACATTTGGATAATTACAATGTGATAAGGATTTTTGGCTCCAGGGAAAAACCTACTCTCCTTCCATGTCACATTACAGACATATTGTTTGTTACATAAGTAGCATGAAAATACAACTACTGGTTATCTATTCAATGAGAAGAGAAAAAAACAGTTCATTCCTTTGCCTTGGAAAGTCGGGGACTTCGTGTTGAAGAACGTCAACAAAATTGACGAATTCACAGTGCATTCTAGCAACTTGAACCTGAAATATGATGAAATCCTAAGAGGGTTTGACCCTAATAAAATTTTTCTACAACATTTACAAACACCTGGTTTTGACAATTTGTTTTTCAAAAAACACCTGACCGAAAACAGAGACATTGGCGACAACGCTCTTTCTTTTGATGTCGACGACCTAGAAACACTGCAAAGCAACACTAAATTGTACATGCAACAGGGAAAAGGCCCCGGTGACAAGAGTGTTCAATCGACGCATAACACTCCCAAAAGCATGACATCCCGAAGCATCACTCCAATGGCCCACCATAGAAACAAAGAAACTCAAAGTTCTTCAAACGGAGGAGGAGATAACGACCCTCCTCACTCTAAAATTGATAGTTCTCACAAGCTCCAGTAGACAAGAAGAGAAAAAAAAATGTGGGACAGGCGGAAGAGCCCAAAATTTAGAGTGAGAACATGGAACTTGAACCTGATTTGGATATTGTACTCCGCTACCTTGATCATCTCGGAGACGCAATTCAACATATTCGTCCAATGGAGATATCTGATACCGAAAATTTTGACGAAGATGAATCCTTCGTGTTCCAGAGCGCTGTTTTTGACAGCCAGTCCAAAAAATTGATTATTGAAAAAAAGAAAGTAAAAGATAAGAAAGGAAAATCTCGTTCAGATGTTAACCTTGTGAACATGCGACCATCCCAAATTTGTAAACTTCACATAGAGAGCAGAGATGCACTTCATGATTCCATTGGAGGCATCGAGGTCGAGAATTCCAGACTAAAGGATCGGGTCAAGGAATTGGAAGAGGCTTTGATTCCTATGCCATTGCTTGCCAATCCTTTGGAAATAGCCACGCCTGCCACCACTGCATCCAAGTTAAAAGGAACATCCAACCTACTTACATCCTATAGAGGATATGTGGAGAATAATATCAAGAAAAGAATGGAACTAGTTACTGAGGTGTGAGAAACATCACAAACCATGACTTCCCTTGGAACCAGGGCACATAATTTGCTCGAACATTTGCAGGCGGAGTTAAAAGATGAAGAACATTTCTATTTAAACACAATCCTTCTTTTTGACACCATTGCAAACAACATGACAAAAACAAGAAGAAGACAACAATATCTTCCATCAAAAAATCAAATCAGTCAATTAAATGCATGTTGGAAAGAAAAAGTGAAGAACCTGCATCTCATTGTTCAGTCATGTGAACAAGCCATATCAAAGAAATAAAAATTATTCACAAAGTTGTCCAGAATAAACTTAGTCGGAAGGACCAACGACTTCCAAGACCCCAAGTTAATCGTCAACTCCTTTCCCTTAACTAGGCAAGAATTTGATAAACAAGTTGATATGTTTAAGGCGTTGTCTTTGGAAAAGTTTTACAACATTCTTGAATATGGTCAAGATGACGTCGACAACTGGCTAGTCGAATATTCAATATAGAATGAGGAAATTGACCAGGCTCTGCGTAATCTTTCTATCGACTTCGGGGAAATAGAAAACAAACTTTTCAACATAAAAATCCGTAATGAGATGAACGTCGCCCCAATGAGAAGCTACATTGAAGAATGGATCGAAATGGAATTGAAGCAGGCCGCCGATGAAAGGCAACATGCAGTTGCCACGATTCCAGAGGCCGTCGACGATATCAATGAAAAGAAATCCACAAGCAAATAGAAAAAGGGGTCATATGTACCATCACTGTAAGTCTACTGATTGCATCCTGCATTGTTTTCAACCCAGTTATTCCACTTTTTTAAATAGAAATTTCTAGCCAAAGACTGATACCTTTCAATTTATTTTTTTCCAGGTATTGCACTCTACCGTCGCCCACTTATTCTTTCTACAGTCCTGTTTCTTGTACATATTTCTCTTATGGTCCGCGGGAGCCCCAATACCAGTGTATATGAAAAACGCATTGAAATTTCCAGGAATATGTAACAGACTTTTATTTTTTGATATATTTCAAATAAAACAATTTTTTTATCTCCTTTTATATTTATGTCCTCATACATTTTTATCTTTCACCAGTCTATATGACAAATGCATTTAAATTTCCAGGAACATGTATTTGTGTCGTCATAAATTTTTATTACCACCAGTCTCGTATGTAATAGGTCGTTCAGTCTTTAGCCCTTTCGGTTGGTCTTCAAGCTACGCGATAAATCTTTTGTTATATACTTTCAAAAAATAAATGGGGCTCTAGATGCCACATGTTATTTACTGCATGGATACCACCTGTGCTTCATGATGCTTGCCACATCTCTGCTACTTTTTCCTATCCCAATTCAACCCGACAGGGACTACGCTGCCACACAAACTTGTTTACATCTTCAAATCCATTTGTTTGTCCCACTATAACTTATATTACTCCTATATATCCTCTTGTGAAACAACAAACACCATTAAAAAAACAACAACATCATAATCCTGATATTGTTACCTTGAATCTTAAAATTTTCCATTCTCGAAAATATAATTAAAAAAAAGAAAAGAAAAGAAGAAGAACACCAGTTTTTTTTTTTTTACCTTGATCTTTCTCCTTAAAATACTATATTATTGTGCCAAACAACAAACACCTAAAAAACAACAACATCACAATCATGATATTGTTACCTTGAATCTTAAAATTTTCCATTCTCAAAATTTCAAAAAAAGCACCAACGTTAGTTTTTTTTGCCTTGATCTTCCTCTTTAAGATCTCTCTCTATATATTTGAAAATATTTACATAAAAGAGCATGTCATATGGGCAACAAATCCACATCCTCTAATATTAATCGTATTTTTTTACGAATACAAAGATATTTTCCTAAATGACGTGTCATCTTCATAAATTTGAAGCCAAAGCATCCAATAAAAGCATCAAAATTTCTTTTAGATATATTTTTTTCACATATAAATACACGCATATCCCCGTCCTTGGAAACAAAATTCATTCGTATCAATTAACAAAGCTAGGCATTGTTGAAACTTTTCGTGCTAGATATTTTGCAGAGGCGTTTGTCATTATTAGTCTCTGTCTACATTACAGACTATAGTTTTTGGTTACGTAGTCAAACTACATCGACCTCATATTATTCACTCCAAATTCGCAATGATATCCAATTTTTTTTAATGTAAATTTCATAATAAGGCGATGTAGTTTCCTATTTATTAAATTTTGAAAATCTAATTTCTAATTGGTTCAAAGCTATCAGATGTGACTTAATTCCCATGGTGTGTGCAATTTCTTTTTTGGAATTGTTAGAATTAAAAAATGAAATAAACATAATGAATTTGTGAGTAGTCATTTTGGTAGAGTGTGGCATTAGCTCTAATAACGGTGCAGTTTAGGTTTTCGTTTTGACAAAATTTGTAATGCAAGAAATTATCTTATATTAAAGAGAAGAGCTTGAAATAATAGTCAACAATTATAGTAATACGATAAATTAATTGAGAAAATCGCGGTCTAGTTTCTAGAATAGGTTTTTAGTTTTAGTAGACATATGCAATTCTTCAATGAATCACTAGTGTGGATTCATTAAATTAGGGTTCGATGAATTGATGAGCATGCATGGTAATTTATTTTCCGATAATAATATATAGGCTAGACAAAGATTATCTGAACAATTGATTTACTAACAATGCATTATGTGGTGAATACCACAAGAAACCTATAAAATTCTGTTATTTAATTATCTTTGAAACCTGCTATAGACATTCGTTGTAGTCAAAATAACTAAAATTGCATATAATATCATATTTTTCACATAAAAATTGTAATGAAATCATGAAAATAAACCTAGTTGCTCTTCTTAATGCTATATTTACAATAAAACATACACAATCTGTTTTTCGACTATATTTTATTGCAACATCGCTTAAACTATAAGATTTTGTAAGGTTTCCTGCAATTTGTAGTAAAGACATGGAACATTTATTAAATTATAATTATAAGATTTTGTAAAGTTTTCTAAAATTTACAGTAAAATCACTAAGAATTTCTTGAGTTGTAATATTTTGTGAAATTTTTCATGGAGATTTTTTTTTGAATTATAGGATTTTGTAAAGATTTATCTAGCTTACACTAGAATCATGGAGAATTTCATAAATTATAAGTTTTGTAAAGATTTCTACAATTTACACTAAGACCATAAAGAATAGTTGAAATTATTATAAGAATTTGTAAAGCTTACTTTGAATAATGAAATATATGATATTTTCCACCGACACAACTTTAGACTATGATGGAAAGAAATGAAGATGATGAGAAAAGAGAGCTTCTAAAGATTATAGTTCCTACAGAAGCAGAGAGATTAAATGTCTGCATTTTTATTAGCTATTGTATTATTAATTTTTTTTTTTGGCTTCATTTTCTGATCTAGCAAAGAGTTCATGCAACTTATAATAGATTTATGGTAGAGATTATCATTGAAAATATGGATGAGAACTCATTGGATGTGTCTATTAAATCTTGATCTTGATCAAAACTTCCATGAACAAGTTGAATTTCGACTTACTGTAGAAAACTACCGCATCCTTAGCCTTATTTAGAACACTCTTCCATCCACTGCCTCCTATTGATATCATAATTAGGGTTTTATGCAACATTCTCCACCTGGGAGGAAGATGAAACCACTACCTGTGTGGAAGAAAAAAATCACGGTCTTTGGTTTCACGGATTGGACTGCAATTCAGGGCCACTAGATTCAACCATGGGCATGATCTCTTCTTGAAAAGTTCAATAGAAAATCTTGGCATAATGAGACGTGAATGCATGGCTCAAAGCAGTGAATGTGTCGTGATCCGGATTTTATGAGCATAATGAAATGAATACAGATTATTAAAACATGTTTGACACATAATAACAAAGATACAGTAAAATTGGTTTTCTATTCAATAAGGAAATAAGCTCAAACTGTAAAATGCAGTGGAAAACAAGCTTGCTGGAATGATGGTGGCTTATCTCTGAGAAGAGATGTGATAGCTGCGCTCATTCTCAAGAAGATGATTACAATGAGGCTCTAAAGGCCTTTTTAAAAATAAAATGGAATGTCACAAACCCTAGACATCCAAAAAACCTAACCGTAGGAGATGAAGCGCCAAAAGTCATGTGGGCCCCATTTGGGTAAGTTAGTACATCAACTTCCCGGGGTCGTAACTTTTGCATACGATCTCCGTTTGGGGTGCACGATAGCTCATTGGAAAGGTATCATCGAGGATATTCATTTTGGGGGCTCAATCAAAGACTTTTCTTGTCATTGGTAAGCTCGATCCCGAAAAACCTTCATTTAGGCCCTCAAAATGGCCCCAGAAGTTAAAAACTGCTAAAAATAGTAAATTACCAAAATTGCCATAAAACTATTTTGAACCAGTTGGAAAGGGTGGGTGGCCACTAATATCCACCTGGATCAATCCTCCCTCATTAGGAATAAATGTTCTCCATTGCGTTGAGTTCCCCCATCAGATGAGGAAATTTCTGCTGAATTTGGCCCCGGGTGAGCCACTTGCCTTGGTGTAGGAGCTGCCCTGCTTTGATGACTCGATAAAGATGGATCCTTTGTTGTCGAGTTCCCTTGATATGTGTGCCCACAATATGATCACTGGATTCTTGTTTCATGCAATCATGGTTGAGCTCTGTTGGTGTCAACTGCTCTGTTATCTCTGAGGTGTCCAATAATGGTGGGAAATATGGCTGAAGGAGAGCCACATTGAAGACTGGGTGCATGCCAAGGAAAGGGGGAATGTTGAGCTCAAAAGAATTGTCACCCACAACCTTGTTGATGGTGTACGTGTAATATATCATATATAAAAAGTATGCAGAACATAAATAAAATGCTAGAAATGGAAGAATAACAACAATATAACAAGAACAATCACCACGATAACACTGAAATGATACAAGAATAACAATAGAAATAACACTTTGATTCTGAAATCAATGTTCACGGGCCTATTCGCGGAGGCAATCTCCAGTTGAGAAGAGCTCTATTACAATAATATCCAAGCTATGGTTCTCATACCCTCGACTCTTATTTATACTAAATATGTCTATCAAAAGAAGCATCTAGAGGAAGATCCTTCTAGAAGCGGAAGCTTCTATTAGGTATTCTTACATTTGACTTATTCTATTTTATTGCAAGGCCTTATTAATATTGACCTTTATTACATCCGAATATATTGTTCTACCTATGTGCGGGTTAGGACCTTAACATGTCCGCCCCCTTAAAAACAACCTTGTCCTGAAGGCTTGAGATGTGGAAATTGCTGCAGAATGGTAGCTGGTTCCCAAGTGGCATCTTCTGGAGTTGTATCTTTCCACTGGACTAACATTTCCTTGATGGTTCTCTGACGCAGGCGACACTCACACTGATCCAAAAATTATTTTGGATGTAGCCAAATGGATCCTTCTTCGGCTAACTCTGGAAGGTTGGTTTGAATTTGGCACTTAGTTCCAATCACCTTCTTTAAGCATGAAACATGAAAAACATGATTTAGCTTCAAATGACTAGGCAAAGCTAACTGATAGGATACTTGTCTCACACGCTTGAGAATGGTATAAGGACCATAAAATTTGGGCGCTAGCTTCTGATAATGCTTGGCCTTGAGGGAAGTTTGCTTGTAAGGTTGCAGTCGAAGAAACACCTGATCCCCTTCTGCAAATTGACATTCATAGCGACCTTGATCTGCTTGTTTCTTCATGCGATTCTGTGCCATGACCAAATTCTCTTTGAGGGTACGAAGAATATCCTCGTGAACTGTAAGTGTTTGGTCAACCACCTGGACTTTCGAGACACCAGGTAAGTATGAGAGAACTGAAGGTGGGTTCTATGCATATACCACTTCAAAAGGAGTCATGCGTGTAGCTGTATGGTATGAAGTGTTGTACCGCCATTCAGCTAGGGGTAACCATTGAGCCCACTAATTTTTCTTTTCCAAGGCAAAACACCTCAAATATGTTTCCAAACACTTGTTGACAACTTCCGTTTGACCATCAGTCTGGGGATAATAAGCTGTGCTGAGATGCAATTGGGTGCCTTGTAGCTTGAACATTTCTTGCCAAAAATTTCTTGTGAAAGTTGGGTCACGATAAAAAACAATAGAGTGCAACATGCCATGAAGATTGAAGACTTGATCCATGAAAATTTGAGCCACCGTGGCTGCTGTAAACAGGTGTTGATGAGCATAGAAATGAGCATACTTGGAAAGGTGATCAACAACCACCATGATGACGGATTTATTTCCCGATTTGGGTAAGCTGGTAATAAATCCATAGAGATATCCTTCCAAATAGCAGGTGGAATCGGAAGCGGTTGTAGTGTGCCTGGAGATTTGACTGTTTCTCCCTTGTTGCGTTGACACACATCACATTCAACGATAAAATTATGAATGTCCTGTTTCATATCATCCTAGAAAAAAGAATGTTTGACCCTGTCATAGGTTTTGGTGAACCCGAAGTGCCTCGCTGTTGGTGTAGCGTGAAGCTCCGAAAGTACCGTGGATTTAAGATTTGATTGTTTAGTTAAATACAAATGACCTTTGTATCGAAGCTCATCATGGAGCCAAGAGTACCTTGGGGAAGCTGGAGCATTGGACTGCAATTGTTGGATCATATGCATACTTTTGGGATCTTGTAGCCATTCCTAGCGAACGGGTTGGAGCCAATCTGGTACAATGAAGGAAAGAGAAAAAAAAGGATCCTTCATCTTCATATTTTCGGGAAAGTGCATCCACAACCACATTGTCTTTGCCTTTCTTGTAAATGATCTCATAATCATATCCAAAGAGCTTAGTCACCCATTTTTGTTGCTTCAGGGAGGAGATGCGTTTTTCCAGAAACTACTTGAGGCTTTGATGGTCTGTCTTAATTTGGAAACGCTTCCCCAATAGATAAAGGCGCCACAGATCAACGACATGCAGAATAGCCAACATTTCCTTTTCATAGATTGATTTTCCCATATTTCTTTCAGATAGTTGCTTGCTGGTAAAGGCCAAAGGCCAACCCTCTTGCATAAGGAAAACACCAATTCCTTTCCCCGAGGCATCACATTCCAGGACAAAGGTCTTTGTGAAATCAGGAAGGGCAAGGACTGGAGTGGTGCACATGGCCATCTTCAAGGTTTGAAAAGCTTGAGCAGTGGTTGGAGTCCAAGTGAAAGAGTTATTTTTTAGGAGAGCAGTGTGAGGTACTACAATCTTTCCATAATTCTTAACAAACTTGCGATAATACCCTGTTAAGCCCAGAAATCCACGCAAGATTTTGAGAGTCTTTGGGTGAGGCCAGTCTTGCATAGCTTCAATCTTTTTAGGATCCATCCTGACACCATCCTTGCCAACTAGATGTCCCAAGTATTCTACATCTGAGGCGCCAAAAGCACATTTAGACTGTTTCAGGAAAATTTGGTGTTGAGAGAGTAGATGGAGAACTCGATCCACATGAGCAAGATGGTCAATCCAGGTTTTTATATAGATGAGGATATCATCAAAGAAAACTAAGACAAAATGATGGAGAAAAGGACGAAAGACATGATTCATGAGGCCGTGGAAGGTGGAGGGGGCATTACACAAGCCAAAGGGCATGACCAAAAACTCATAGTGGCCCTCATGAGTTCTAAAGGTAGTCTTGGAAATGTCTGCCTATTTCATACGTATCTGGTGGTAGCCCGAACGAAGATCAAGTTTAGTAAAGAATTGGGCGCCACTCAATTCATACAGGAGGCCAGGAATGGGAAATTTGTCTTTAATGGTAAGTTTGTTAAGGGCATGAAAGTCAGACACATTCACCAAGAACCTTCCTTCTTCAGGACCATGACCACAGGAGAAGAGTAGGGGATTGTACTAGGGCGGATAACGCCTGCAATAAGGAGTTCCTGGACCATTTTCTCAATTTCATTTTTTTGGGAAAAGGGGTGACAATAGGGACGTATATTGGGAGGAAGGCTTCCAGGTACAAGGGGAATGGAATGATCATGAACACCATGGGAAGGAGGGAGTCCTTGGGGAGTGGAAAAGACCACTTGATGTTTAGAAAAGATGGCTTGGAGGTCTTGCGACACCGAGGGTGTCTCTGTTGCTTGTATGGCATGGAGTTGGGCAATAACACCAGAATGACCTTTTTTGAGCAGCTTTTCCATGCGATGGGAACTAGTGATCTCAGGTGAACTGGCGGTGATGCCTTGGAACTTATATTGGTGGCCCTCCTGGTCGAATTGCATGGTTAAGTCCTTAAAATCCATGAGAATGGGAACCAAAGTCCTTAGCCAGTCTGCACCCAACACAATGTCACAACCACCCATGTCGATAGCAAACATATGAGATTTCAGGTGGTAGTCACCAATTTTGAGACACATATTTTCACAACACCCTACACATTTCATGGAGCCACCATTGGCAATCATGATTTGGAAACTATTGACGACATGGATGTAGCAATGAGTTTCTTGGGCAATGCGGTGATGAATACAATTATGGGTGCTTCCACTATCAACTAGAATGATGACCTTCCGATTCTTGATGTAACCGATTAGCTTGAGGGTTTGGGGAGTGGAGAAGACAGTGAGAGCATTGAGGGAAATGACCAGTTCTACTTTGGGAGGGTCTGAGGGAGGGGTTATGTCAGTAGTTTCAGGTGACTCAGACACAAGGAGAGTTTCAACATCCTCTTCTGAAATATCCTCGGAGATGGACATAAAAATATTTTGTTCCTTACACTTGTGGCTTGCGAAATATTTGTCATCGCAATTATAACAAAGGCCTTTGAGTTGGCGTTCAACCATTTCATCCCTGGTCAATTTTTGGATCTTTAGTGGAGCGGAGGTAGTAGTGGGATTTATTGGTTTAGGGTGAGGGATAAATGAGGGTTTTCAGTTTTGATAAGAAACAACCTGTTGTGCTTCTTTAGCTCTTTTAGTAGCCTCCACCGAACTCTGAGGTTGAGACATGAGGACATGGGCCTGAATCTCATCCTTGAGGCCATTGATAAAACACTCTCAGAAAAAGGCATCAGACATGCCCTTTGTCCGAAAATCCAGGTGCTCAAAGGCAGATATAAAGTCTTCCACTGTTATGATTGTTTCAACTTTGTCAAATGGCCCAAATGGTTGGTGTCAGTGTCAAATCATTCATAAATCTCTGCCACAAAGTGTGTCCAAGCAATATACCCTTGACGGGAAGTTTTTCTCCATTTCCACCATTGCCAACGTTCTTGATCTAGATGGAGAACACCATATCGAAGTTTGGCCAAGTCATCTGTAATGCCGTAAAAAGAGAAATAATGTTCCATTTGGGTTACCCAACCAGTGGGGTCCGAACCATCAAATTTGGTCACATCCACTCGCGGAAGGTGTAGGTCACATTGAAAGTGATGGTGCTGAAAGTTATGGGAATGCGAGGAATGTTCACCTTCAGTATGTGGGGGTGAGTCAGAGGAAGGGTTATCTATAGGGATATGAAGCTTGGTGCAGAGTGACGAAAAAACAGATTCAAGTTGGGTGGTCAGTTCTTGTTTGATTTCCTCCATTGAGGACTGGATGGTTGTATTGATGGCGACCACATTGGCACTGAGTTGTCTCACTTCTTGTTGGGTCTTGATGAGACTAAATTGCAAGGTATTGAAGCGAGCTTCCAAGTCTTGGCTACGGGTATGGGCCATGAGGACGAGGGAATCGAAAAGGGGCGGGTGGGGTCAAAAATTTTGCTGAAAAATGATATGTATGAATGTGATAAGGGCAAAGAGATGAATCCAATGGAATAGGTCTCAAATAACGGTGAAAAAATTTCTAGGTTTTTTTTTTTTTTTTACACCTGCGGAGTTATACTCCGATCTGAAGAATACTGTAGTGATGAAATGCCCAAATTCTTAACTAGGAAGAAATGTGTAGTGATTTGGCAACCCGAACACAGTTGCGCAGCAATAGATCTTGTCTGTTTTAATTTGTTTATGTTTTTGTTCCCAAGGGTTAGGTATTCAAGGGTTCTACAGACAAGGGTTTGCCCTGTGCTATAGCTCTTTGATATACGTGCGAGGTACAACAGTAGTACTCGACCCAATATCTCAGGGAACTAACTAAGGAGGATAGACCGTACCCTGAGCCATACTACCTGACTACCCAGGTACTAGAGATTATCTTCCCGAGTGTTGTTCTCGGTGGCACTATAACAGTCAGGTGGCTGATCGATTTATCTAAAGAGGGCTTCAGGTAATCTAGGCCGATCCGTACACATGTGTTGTTTGATGCGCTACCACTCAAAGGGGTACCAACAGGGGTTACAAGGGTGGCCAACATATGTGCACTTAAGTACCACTTGTATTTTCTGCGTGTATGAATACATCAAACGCAGGTTTTTGTGCGTAACAAAAGATCTCTGTGGCTTAAAGACGCCAGAATACGTCTCTACCCTGAAAAAAATTTAACCCACACTTTCTGTTGAGGAAAGTGCTCTGATACCACTTGTAATATACCAGATATAAAAAGTATGCAGAACAAAAATAAAATGCTAGAAATGGAAGAATAACAACAATATAACCAGAACAATCACCACAATAGCACTGAAATGAATAACAACAAAAATAACACTTTGATTCTGAAAGCAATGTTCATGGGCCTCTTCGAGGGGGAAACCTCCAGTTGAGCAGAGCTCTATTGCAATAATATCCAAGCTAGGGTTTTCATACCCTCGACTCCTATTTATACTAAATATGTCTATCAAAAGAATCATCTAGAAGAAGATCCTTCTAGAAGCGAAAGCTTCTATTAGGTCTTCTTACATTCGACTTATTCTATTTTATTGCAATGCCTTATTAATATTGACCTTTATTACATTCGAATATATTATTCTACTTATGTGCGGGTTAGGACCTTAACATTATGATGCATAACAGAGTGGGAGAAACTTCCGATGGGGCCCTGTAAGGCGTTCTTTCTACAAGTGCAACCAAACTTTGTCGCCCACCTGAAACTTATGTGGCACCTGATGTTGATCATGGCTTTGCTTGTACTTAGCATTAGACTTTTGTAGAATATCCTGAACTTGTTGGAAGATGTGTTGGATCTGATTAATGAACTGGGTGGCTTTGTCAGCTTCTGGTGGAGCAGGGGACGAGTCGATCGAGGTGGTCGCCAGGGGTAGTGCAACATCCATGGGGCCCAAGGGTTGGAATCCTAACCCCACCTGAAAGGGGCTGTGGCCAATTGAGTTATGTAGGGCTCGATTGTAGCTATGCTGGACATAGGGAAAAATTGCATCCCATGTGTGGGGGTGTTTTGAATTGTACATGCACGGGATATGTACGATCATCCGATTGATGAACTCAGCTAGGCTATCTATTTGGGGGTGGAAGGCAGTGGATTTGGTGAGATTGGTATCCAGTAGTGGCCAGAGGCTCAACTAGAATGTGCTGAGGAACCGATTGTCACAGTATGAGATAATGGTTTGTGGGATCCCAAAATGTACCCATACTCATTCAAAGAAGAGCTTGGCAGTGGCTTCTGCTGTGATGTTCTTCTTGCAGGCAACTAGAATCACCATCTTGGAAAAGCGAGCAACAACCACACAAGCACAGTCATTTCCCCTCTTGGTGGACGTGAGGCCCGACATGTAGTCCATTGAGATGGATTCCCATGACCTGTCAGGAGTAGGAAGAGGGGTGTACATGCCTTGTTTCTTTGTTGTCGGTTTGGAAATAATGCAGGTGGTGCAGGACCTGATATACTTGCTGACATCCTATTAGAGTTTCAACCAATAGAAATGTTTTTGCAACACTGCCACTGTATTTTTGACACCAAAGTGTCCTTCCACCCGACTATAGTGAGCTTCCCAAATCAGCTTCATGCACTTGCTTGATGGAACACATAGATGGCCCAACCGACAAAACAACCCATATTGAAGATGGAAATTAGCAACCACTAATTTGGTTTCCAATATTTGGTAGGTGGTGGAGAAGTCAGGGTTTGTCTCGTAGAGGTGGGGTCATCCAGAGGTCTCATGGCCACACGAGTCTAGTACCATGGTGAGTGCCGCGACTGGAGGTCGGCTGAGGCAATAAACAACTCGGTTGGTACTTCCTGTTTTATACTTGATGTTGAGGTGGAATTGTGGTAATTATGTGGACCACTTCTGATGGCGGTCATTATGAAATTTGCCTTGTGTCTGCATGAACTGTAGTGGCTTGTGATCAGTGTGGATGATTGTCTCCTTCTTAAGAATGTAATGTCTCCATTGGCAACAAACTTGCACAATGGAGTACATTTCTTTGTCGTAAGTAGGGTACTTACATAAAACATATGATAGTGTCTCACTATGATATTCCATGGGGTGGCCGCGTTGAGTGAGAACAACACCCAAAACACAGTCTGAAGCATCTGTCTTGATCTCAAAGGGATGTTGCAGGTCTGGCAATGAAATTACTGGGGATGAGCACAAATGATTCTTCAAGTACTCGAAAGCTTATTGTTGGGACATGCCCCAAACAAATTTTTCCTTATCGCCACCCCTGGTTACTTGGATGAGGGCCCATGTGATATGAGAGAATCCCAACACGAACCTACGATAGAAATTGGCAAGGCCCAAGAAGCTCTTAAGTTTAGTGAGTGTGGTTGGGGCTGGCCAGTCATGGATGACCTAGATCTTGGCTGGATCTACATGCACACCATACTGATTAATGATGTAGCCTAAGTAATGGACCCTGTCCATGTCGAAGGAGCATTTTTCCAAGTTTGCATATAGTTTGTGCTGCCGCAGGGTGTACAAAACTTGCTGAATATGCTGCAAGTGTTCCACCCAAGTCTTGTTGTAGATGAGTATGTCATCCATATCCACCATTACAAAATTATTGGTGAAATTTCATAGGATATCGTCCATCATCCTCATAAAAGTTGTTGGAGCATTTGTCAAACCAAAGGGCATGGCCAGCCATTCAAAAAGACCTTATTTTGACATGAAGGCGGTCTTCCATACATCTGTCTATTCTATTGGGACCTAGTGGTAGCCAGACTTTAGATCAATCTTACTAAATTATTTGGCCCCCGTGAGCTGATCAAGGAGGTCGTCGATTTGGGGAATCAGGTACTAGTTTCAGATTGTGATTCTATTTAGGGCCCAATAATCAATGCAGAGTTTCCAAGTCCTGTCTTTCTTCTACACCAACATGATTGGGCTCCCACAAGGTGATGAGATGGGACAGATGTGCCCCTTGTTGAGAAGTTCTTGGATCTGCCTCTTGATCTCCTCATTTTCTAATAGAGAGCGGTGGTAGATTGGCCCATTCGGTAGCAGTGCGCTTGGGGTCAGATCGATGGGATTCTTGACTTGGTAGTGCAGAGGTACCTCGGTAGGAGAAGAGAAGATATATAAGTATTCTTCCACGACCTTATCCACTTGCTTCTGTTGTGTGGAGAGATCGGCCACAGAGGCCCTGGATGTGGCTGCGATCTTTTGCTCACTCTGAGAGCGAATCACGAAGAAGACAAATTTCCTGGTCTGAGAGATGACCTTCCTGCATTGCTTGGTAGAGATAAAGGAAATAACACTAGGAGGGACTGCCTCGGGTATCCTGTATAATTTCCTATTCAAAGTAATAATAAAACTATGAGGCCTAGACTCATATACAACATGACATTTCCATAAATAAGGTTGGCCCAAAATAACATTACAAAATTCGAGAAGAGAAATATCACATAATACCTCGTCTTTGAAGGGCTTGATGTTGTACGACAGTCGACACTGTTGGCTGACACAGAGATTGCTTCCTTGGCGGAGCCATCCAATGTTGTAGGGTTGTGGGTGCGTCTTTATCGGCAGGGCCAACCTCTTGACGACCTCTGCTGAGATGTGATTCTTCTGGCTACCACTATCAATGATGAAGTGTAGTGAGGTGCCTTTCACCCACATCTGTAAATGGAAGAGGCACTCACCTTCTTCTGGCTCGTCTGGTTCACCAGGATGGAGCTTGGTGGTAGCAATGATGGCACTGGCACTACTACATATGGGTGGATTATTCCACAAATTTTTTCCACGTTTCTATGATTTTCATATTTTTTTTAAATTGGGCGGGATTTTCGTCGCTATTGCCACAAATAGGTTTTTTAAATTGGGCAGGATTTTCGTCCCTATTTCCACGAAAGTTTGTTTCTATTGCTACGAAAGTTCATCTCTATTGCCACAAAATTTTTTCCTATCTCAAAAGTTCGTCGCAAGAGAGACGATTTCTAGTTATAACTGTTCTCGTATTCGACAAAGTGACCTAAATATAACAAATAAACATCTCTCCATTTGATATGTAATCCTAATTAACCAAATAAACATCTCTCCATAAATTAACAATGGTAATCCTAGTCAATAAAATTATTGTTATGTAATCAAGAGTTTTAAATAACGGCCAAACAAAAACTCTAGTCCAAGACATTTAAATTTCAACTTGGAGTTTTTCTAATCCACCCAAACTCTCAAACAATTTTTTTTTAACTTGAGGTAAACATAGGCAAACTCTTTGTTGAGACATTTTAAAATGTTTCGACCAAGAATTTTAACTCTTATCCAAAAGATTATTTAACTTTCAATCAAGATATTTCAATGACTATTTTCTTGACTGAAACAATAAATATCACATTTATTCACAAGATTCTTTCCAAAAAGTGTTACTCGTCTTCACATTTTCACCCCCTAGTACTTCCCTTGGATGAAGTTTTCCACTTGCACCAATCCCACATCTTCATTGCCCTATCATTATGTTGTTGAAGTTCTATCTCCATATTGCCATCACCTATGGTTACGTTGTCAAAATGAGGATGGAAGGAAACCTAAAATGTTGTTAGATAAAAAGAACCTAAAGTCAAGTAGGAGCCCAAGGAGAGGATTCAAGGGCACCTATAGTTAAGTTGTCAAAATGGGGATGGAAGGAATCCTAAAAATGTTGTTAGATTAAAGAACCTAAAGTGAAGTAGGAGCCCAAGGAGAGGACTCAAGGTCATCTTTAGCACACTTGAGGTGATATGCTCACATGCCTCTGTAATACTTCTCTTGACTATTTTAATATATAGACCACATTTTCGTCCCAAAAAACATTTTCTTCCCTAGTTCATGCCATTCAAATAAGTAGAATGATTTTGGCAAACCAACCAACAATATAAGGATTTGTCATTAGTAAGAAATAATGAAAATTTAGTTGATTGGTTGTTTTACTCGTTATTATAAGTGTGTTTGGTCACTTTGCACAAAAACCTATTACTAATAAGCGGTAACAACATAAATTTGGTTGTTAATTGGGTTTAGTTTGTGATTTTTATCCTCTACACCAAGATTAATGAAAGGCAAAGATATTTAAAAAATGAGATGAAATTTGGTGAATACAAATATTTATAAAAAAGTTTTTGCAAATACATAAATTCATTCTTTTGGTAAATCAACTAAATTTTTATTGATATGTAGCTTATATGAAAATACATTGATCAAATGTTTTTAACCCATAATGTTTTCAATCTACCTTCTAGGTCGCACTAACCATTGTCATTGACCATCTCATACAAAAGGATGTCAATATCAACAAGAAAAATGAAATCCCTATTCAAATTTCAGGGACTTCCTTTCGAGAATATAACTATAGCGTGAAGAGTCATAATAGGTGGCCTGAGCATGGATAGAGTCAGAATTTGGGGCCTTACCTGACTTTTCATTATATCAGTGGGAACATGGGACAAAACATAGGTGGCCTGAGCATGGATAGATTCAGAATTTCGGGCCTTACCCGACTTATCATTATATTAGTGGGAACATGGGCCAAAACATAGGTGGCCTGAGCATGATAGAGTCAGAATTTCAGGCCTTACCTGACTTATCATTATATCAGTGGGAATAGGGGCCAAAACATAGGTGGCATGAGCATGGATAGAGTCATAATTTTGGGACTTACCTGACTTATCATTGTATTAGTGGGAATAGGGGCCAAAACATAGGTGGCCCGAGCATGGATAAAGTCAAAATTTTGGGCCTTACTTGACTTATCATTATATCAGTGGGAACAAGGGCCAAAACATAGGTGGCCTGAGCATGGATAGAGTCAGAATTTCTGGCCTTACTTGACTTATCATTATATCAGTGGGAACAAGGGACAAAACATAGGTGGCCTGAGCATGGATAGAGTCAGAATTTTGGGACTTACCTGACTTATCATTATATCAGTGGGAACATGGGCCAAAACATAGGTGGCCTGAGCATGGATAGAGTCAAAATTTTGGGCCTTACCTGACTTATCATTATATCAGTGGGAATAGGAGCCAAAACATAGGTGTCCTGAGCATGGATAGAGTAAGAATTTCGTGCCTTACCTGACTTATCATTATATCAGTGGGAACAAGGGCCAAAACATAAGTGTCTTGAGCATGGATAAAGTCATAATTTCAGGGCTTACCCGACTTATCATTATATCAGTGGGAACAAGGGCCAAAACATAGGTGGCCTGAGCATGGATATAGTCATAATTTCAGGACTTACTTGACTTATCATTATATCAGTGGGAATAGGGGCCAAAACATAGGTGGCTTGAGCATGGATAGAAAAATTTTGGACCTTGCCTTACTTATCATTGTATTAGTGGAAACATGGGCCAAAACATAGGTGGCCTGAGCATGGATAGAGTTAGAATTTTGGGCCTTACTCGACTTATCATTATATCAGTGGGAACAAGGGCCAAAACATATGTGGCCTGAGCATGGATATAGTCAGAATTTCAGGACTTACTTGACTTATCATTATATCAGTGGGAATAGGGGCCAAAACATAGGTGGCCTGAGCATGGA
>SNQJ01S0147367.1:0-20302 GCA_010110895.2 Picea sitchensis
ATATGTAAAGGGGTGGGTGATGTGTTCTACTTGTAAGCCCACTAATAGAAAAATGGGGCTATACTCACCACTTCATGTTCCATCCCATCCATGGGAAAGTATATCCATGGATTTTGTAGGGGGTTTACCCATGACCAAAGGGGGTCATGATTATTTGTATGTTGTAGTGGATAGGTTCAACAAGATGTGTATCTTGATGCCTCATAAAAAGTAGATCACTGTTGAGCAGACTGTTAATCTCTTCTTTCAACATGTTTGGTTTCACTTTGGATTACCCACATCTATTGTCTCAGATCGAGATACTCGATTCATTGGGGACTTTTGGACTAGCTTGTGGAGAATGATGGACACCAAATTGAAGAGGAGCACTACTTTCCATCCACAGACCGATGAACAGATAGAGGTGGTAAACCGAACAATGGTACTTCTGCTTTGAGGCTACTGCAACAAGTGTCCCAAGGTATGGGATGAATAGATACCCTATGTACAACATGCGTACAACCGAGCTTTACATTCATCCACTCAAAGTTCACCTTTTGAGACATGTTTTGGGTACCTACCAAAGATTCCTTTGGACTTGATGCACGAGAGAGATGTCGATGTAAATGAAGAACAAACAGAGGACAGAGCTTGCAAGTTCATCTAGAGAATTCAACAGATACACTAGGGAGTCAGGGAATAGTTGGAGAAAAGTCAAGCACAATATAAAGCTCGTCATGACAAGCACAGGGTTGATCACCAGTTCCAGGTTGGAGACCGGGTATGGATTCACATCAGCAAGGAGAGATTGAAGGGTGAAGGCAAGAAACTCAAGCCCATTCGTTATGGACCCTTCACTATCTTAGAGAAAAGCGGTAACAATGCTTTTTGTCTGGATCTTCCACCTTATATGCAGATTTACTCAGTTGTGAATGTTGAGAACTTGAAACTTTTTTAGCCTCCCATGATCATTGATCAAGATGAGGAAGTTTCAATTCCATTAGTTGTTGAGTTTGCACCTAAGTACTTGGATGAGCTACAAGAGGATGAGGAATTCACACAGGGGTGATGTTGATTATCTTCGAGTAGGCTTAAAAGGCACCCATCCAAGCAAAACAAAGTGGATCGAAAAGGAAAAAGTGAGGGGACTCTTCCCTCACTTACCAATTGATTGATGAAATCTTTTGGTGGTCCAAAAAGCTCTCAGTGGGAAGGCGTGATCCAAAAGGGATCCAGAGAAGGCTAAGAATAACTCAGAACTCACAGAGGCACCTCATAACGCTCAGAATGGCTCCAACAGATAGAGAAAGGGAAAAAATTCAAAGTTCCCAAAAATTAGTAAAAATGGCATGATTGCAAAGAGCGCATCACAAGCTTTCTAACGATGCAAATGACTCATCAGACAGAGTTACGATTTGAAAGATATTCACGGTCAAAGTTGTAGTCAACTTGGGCCAATCAGCAGGGGACACATTATCATCCGTACTGCTGATGTCAACATGACATCAACAGTTGATGTGTCAGGGTGACATCATCATACGGGATGTCGACATTAGCATGCCATGTGGCAGTACCAGAGGCTGCCACATGTCACCCGCTAGTGGACGTTTTAGGGGTTCATATGGACCAATAGGAAAGTGCCACATGGCACCCCCAGGAGACGAAGGAGGATGGACTGGGGCATCAAGCACTGAAGAAGTATGTATCGCCAAATGCGTTGAACAAAAGAAGTAGAGAGCTACCCTTTAATTCATTTCTCAATGAAACATCGCTATTGAATTGAATATTTTCATAGGTTCTTCTCATTGAAACAAACCTTGAGTAAGTAATTAATAGTGAGCGCTCCCAGATGGAAGGCGTAAACTCCTCGATTGAACGACCACCTGATTATTCAGTCCGATATAGTAGGCATAGCTAGAAAACTAGGAACTAGCGGGTGGGTGGAAGGATGTGTATCGAAGTGTAACTTCTACTGTAGGAGGGAGGTATTATGCATATAGATCAACGAATAAGATAACAACGACAAGGATGGGCGGGCTGACCTCTCTACTCTATGTCCACTCTATTCATTATGGGGATGCTACCTTGATTTCAGACTTGTAATAGACTCGACTTATCTATTGATTGTAAGTAGAGAGCTTGAGATGTTGTGCTCTCTCTCTCCCAAAGCCTATCCTAAGAGTAGGATCCCCTTTTTTCTTCGATGCCATGTAGCACCACCCAGGGAGCACCACGTGTTAGTATGACAGTGACAGGGAAAACCATGTTAGCATACAGGTGGGCGTATCAGTAGACACCATGTGGCCCAATCATCAGGCGACACGTGGCATCCTGAGAATGTCCAATGTTGGCTTGTAAACGATTTTAGTTTAAAAAAAAAGAAATGGCGAGACCGCCAAATTTGGCGGACCACACCAATTTTGAATGATCATTGGCAGAGCTTCTAGCGAACAACTAAACTCAGTGGAGGACAAACATTGTAATATATATATATATATATATATTAACCAACTACCAAAAACGGAGCCCAGTGGGTTCGACCCCGGAACCTCCGCCTAGTCCAACACCTTCATAACTTCGCCCTAACCAATGCGCCTATTGGTGTTGCTTGGTATATCCATCATTCTCGTTATTTAAAAAATGAAAATCCACCCAGAGTCGGGGGGAGAGAGGCGCGACTGTACTATATGACCATGGGCACATATTTTGAGACAAAGTCTGTGATAATTGCAAGTATAGAGGGCACGCAAACTGAGACAAAATTCTTCTTGGGCCTGAGAGTGCCAGAGTTGGATCGAAGAGTGGAGACAGTCATTTTTGGGTAATTTGACACCACAAATCCAGTGGTGATGTTTGTTTTATGATCTAAGCATTATTTCTGCAGCTTCATTTCAAAATGAGGTATATTCATGTATTTGCCAAATTCTTTTGCTGAGTTAATGAAAGAGCCTACCCATTTGAGAGCAGGACCTAGAGACGTAGTCCACCAGGGACTCTGTTATCAAGATTTTGTGTTCAGATTTGATGCTTATCTCTCTTCATTTTTAAGTTTTCCCTCCTTTAATGGTGCACTTTGATTTATGCTCATTTAATACAATTCTTTATAAGTCACGATGAAAAGATCTTGGATCAAGTTTAATGGTGGATCTATCAGTGAGTTGAAGTATAGTGGGGGTTCCCCTAAGGCTTGTAAGTCCTAAGGCTTGCATGGTCTCATGTGTCACAACGTTAATGGCGGCCTCTAAGTCAATTAACGTGTTACTAATAAATGTATTGTTAATTTGCACATTAACAACCAGACTGCCAAGTTCAGAGTATTTTGTTGCGAGAACTCCTCCCATCATTAGGTATGATAATTTTCCCATGACATGAACAGTTTGGGTATCCTTTCATTTCCTTCTGGGCTTCTTCAAACAAAGTTCTTGTACCGTTTTTGAATAAATAGGTATGTCCTTAATTGCTTGAAATAATGGTATTTTGACACATGCATTCTTAAGTTCTCCTAAGAAATCAAATTCGGGTTCTATAGAAGGTTTGTCTTGATTTAGCCTTTCAGGATAGGGTGGGTCTTGAAGTGCAGGGTGGGAATTTTCAATTTTTGGAGGTTCCTGAGATTGTTTTTGTTCTGATTCTTCACTTGGGACCCCCTCATTTAGATCTTTAATGCTAATGTGAGGTTGTTCCTTGGTTAGAGTCTTCCCAAATCTAAGGTGAATATCGTTACAACCCAGGGAAGAGATGGAGTAAGTCGGGTAGGTTGCAGGTCTAGTAGCTTGGGTTGGTTGGGTTGGTCTCCCATTATTTGGGTTGGGTATGGGTTGTCCAGGTAGTTGTGATCAAGGAGGGGTGGATGTAGATGTTTTCATTTGAGGTGGAAGAAGAAGTTGCATGGGTGTTTGTGTCATAAGTTGTTGTGGTCCTCCCATGGTGGGATTTCTCCATCCTTGTTGCCATAACTGATTGGGAGAAGGAGATAACCATTGTTGAGTTGGCATACCCCATGGTTGAGAAGCATATTGCATTGAAGGGTTAGTCCAATATGAATTCAAATATCGATATTGATCTTGAATCATACCTTGAGGTTTAGGCTGCCAGGGTCGCTTTTGAGAGACGTAGCACAATTGTTCTAGCTCCTCAACTTTTTGATAGATGGCCTTTAGTCTGGGCAAGGATGGAGAATCATGTATAATATGGTCCTCGTTGCATATTCCATAGACTTTGATCTGATCCAACAATCATTCTATCTTAAAATGCTTCGTTCTACACTTCAGGCAGAAGATAGCCAATGCTCCTTCTATTTCTTCCCGCTTCTTATTTGTCTGTTGTGTATCTAGTTGGGAGCTCAGGGAACTAAGTATATGGGTTTTAAAATCCTTTAATATGTTCCCAATTTCTTCTGTCATTACTCCACTTCTAGAAATATTTCATGTTCTTGCCAACATAACTCTTGGCCCTTTGCTTGTTTTACATGTGCCTTTGGAATACTAAAGACAAAGTTCCATAATAACATCGTATTCTAGTTGAGAGACGTCTCCCCTGCCCATAAGGTTGAGGAGTTCTATACAATTTTCTCAGATTCCTCTTAAAAATAATACATGTCACGTTTCAGGAGGCAAGTCTCATTGCTTTTCCCTTTGTAGGTTGTAAGTGAATCGCTCGATGTAGTCTTCCAATCTCTCGTCTTCTTGTAGAATCATTTTGAAGACTTCTTCCCTTCTTTCCTTCTATTTGCAGTAGTCTTGGTATTTGTCCATAAATTTCTTTTTCAATTGGTCCCATGAGCAGATGTTATCCTTTTCGAGGCCCATGAACCATTGTAAACATTCTTAAGTGCGGCAGGAAAGAACTTCAATTTCTAGGCATCTGTCACATAGTCATAGCTTCTGCAAAGTACATCAAACTCGAAGAGGAAGCTATCAAGATCTCTTTAGATAGCCCATGAAAGATTGGCAAGGCAGAATGAGGGATGTTCTTCATCTTGGTTTCCTCCTATGTTTCTTTGATTGGGAATCTGAAAGTCGTGGGTTCCTCTTTGACATTCTTGTGTGCCATTTCTTTCTGATGGTTGTCCTCTGCTTCGAAAGGTGCATCAGGAAAAATGAACTCTTATGAATGATATTTCTCATTGATATGCTCCTCTGACAATGTAGTTTTGGTGTACAAAGATCCTTGCACAGTCTTTGATACCCAAGGACATGATTTAGGTTGCTTTTTGGAAAGGGAATTTGTTATTGGTGGTAAGTAATTTGGTTGATGATGCTCGTTCCCCTTTTGTGATTGACCTCCATTGTTAGAGTTTTGGGAGTTTTTGGAAGAGCTAAGAAATCTACCATGTTGATCTCTAGATTTGGGCATAGAAAATATTAGAAAACCCTCCTAAAAATTACTCGAAAACAAATCATCACATCTATTCTAGTGAAATGAAGAAAGATCCACACAATTAAACAACACTACTTTCTTTTGACAGTTTCCTCGAAATGATGCAAAAAATGACGGGCTTTTCAATTACTTTATAATTAACTTAGTAAGCAAATGAAGAGTTGTACATTTAATTATCAATCCCGGGCTTGTATGGAACTTGTGAACTGTTGTGCACAGTCTATGCAAGAAGAGTGATGTTTTGACTATGGCATTGTAGCACTTTAATGTCACAATTCAAAGATTCATAATACTTAATTAAGTCACCAAACTATGCTAAGGCCTGAGTGTTGAAACCTGATAACTCATCCTAGAAACTAAAGCCAATAATTTAGTTAACCTAGAAATTACCTAGCTGATATAAATTTGGAAATTATGCAATTAATTTACTGCTGAGTTGTAAAACAAAAATTTGACAGCATAAGCATACAAAACCAAGCACATAAATTTGACACTAGATGTTACCCTGGAAACCCCAGTGCGGGGAAAACCAAATAATAGGGGCTTTTATTGGGTATTCAGGAGAATATTTACAATAGTAGAGCAAAACTAAAAAATATCTTACAAATTTCCCGTAAAAAGTTCACATTCCACAATAGAAAAAATGCTCAGTTGTTTGGATGTACGACCCAACAAGATCTAGCCCTGTATAGCTTGGTTTGTACGACTTGTACATATTTAGCATGTTGTACGACCTGTACAGATTCGACATGTTGTACGACCTACTTGTTGGTGCTGATATGGCCTACAAATAACCCTCTTGGCTGAGAAAATTTGACCAGATCTTAGTCTTCTCCTCTATGCTAGTTGTTGTCGTGAAATGGACTCTATTTGCAGTCCATAATGACCTTTGTAGACTGCCCAAACTAGGCACCGAACCTACCCTCTCTGCTTCAGCTGCTCCCTCTGCTTCTCTTGCCCAAGCTCCCTTTTCTTCTCACTTGTCCAACTTCACAAATAAGAATGCTTGTCCAAATCCACCCTCAACCCCTCTTTTATTTCACCTTCAACCCCCATTTACCTTGAGATGTGTGGTCAACCTTGGGCCTCAATGAGTGATATTGGGGCACCCCTCTTGGGTGGTACCCCACTCTCCACTAAGTGGTGCACCCCCATTTGGACTAGGCCCCACAAACCACTCAGCCACCTTCATTAGGTGCACCCTCTCTCCCTGAGCCCCATATTCCACTCAAGGGTGAAATTTTTGTTGTAAGCCTAAGTTGCACTTAGGTTGAGATAAACAAAGGTTGATCTAGGCTGTTCAAGGTGTCCATCAACTAGCCTATGACACATAGGCACAATTGAGACACCAATCGAGCTACAAAATCTAACACTCCCTCTTAGCGAGGGAGGTGTCTCACCCGGATCAATCTCTGATCCCATCAGGCTTGTTGTTGTCGTAGTTTCTCCCTATGAAATGGAATACATCCCTGCTACTTGTTGGATTACTGAGAGGGGGGGTGAATCAATAATAACGTAATTATAATCCTTTTTCTTCAAATAATCCAAGTGTTATATCAATGTAGAATTATTATCCAATAATGAGCAATAAGAAATGAACAATCACACACTACCGCGATTTTACCGGTGTTTGTGGAAACCTAAATCGGGAGAAACCACATAATGTTTTTTCTTATATGTCTTGAATAATTACATTCGACTGACTTCAACTTCGCTGTTTTCAGTACCCAGGCCCGGAAGGAGACTCCAACCCCTAGTTTCTCGGAGGGCTACAACCTAAGGGAAGCTCCAACTCCCAATTCTATGGCTACACAACCAAAGGAGGCTACAACCCCTATGTTCTCCAACTACAACCACACATCCTTGCCACGTCGCCATGCAGTAGAGAAGTAGAATAGTGGAACCAACGTCACAAATATCACTATGAGAGATATACCACTTTCAATAAACCTATAGCAATAAACCTAAACCATGCATAAAAAATGCATCCTTTGCACTCAACACGTAATCAGCACATGCCATAAACAAGTGCATCAACCAGAGTACCATAAATAAGTGCATCGGCCATGCACCAACTTGTCGCAAACAATGCGTAATCAGCTTTTGTACCATGAAGAAGTGCAACCAACCATGTACCAAGTATGTACCAATCATGTCAACTACTCATCAACTATGACTCATCAATATGTACCAACATCATCAACTATACACCTCATGTATGTGCAAACTCGCCAACTACTTGTCTCGAAAAGCCATGTACCCAACTTGTACCTCAACCAAAAGTCCTCATCAGTTTCATCATCCAAATATGATTTATAACTCTATAATAGACCTAGTGTATATGATCACGTACACAAACCTTCCTTAACTTTAAACAACAAGAGACTAACATTACATCAAACTTTCTTTAGTCTCACATGACTAGTTTTGGATTAGTCAACAACCTAACACAGAAATAATCATAACTTTGTACACATAATGAATAGATCTGGGCGATACACAATGTTCTCCGATGTGTTTTATGCTAGTCCTCTAGGTTTCACTACTTGGAACCTCTCATAAAAGAAATTATAGTATTAAAATGGCACACCTTCTTGGTACGAGCTATTCTAGAGCGACCTTGTAGGCGTGCCCCACACAAAATAATCAATATAAAATTATCAAACTCACACCAAACATACTAAATACTTTCCACTATCCAATACAACCAGTCCCACTTAATTTGGATATGTTATGAAGAAGTTATGACGTTTTACCGAGTACTTGTTTTTGACTAGTTTAGGGACTGGCACAAACCCTATTTTCCTGAGTGTAACTCCAAAAATACAATGACACACAAATGAATTGCACCACGGATACTTGGATATGTTTCCTTAATAGCATAGAAATTTCACAGTGCGAGATCATTCTATAAAAAATTTATTGCAAAATGGTGAGATGACTTGTAAATATATACCTTAGAAGCATCATTAAAATAATTTATCCTTCCTTGAATTCGACCTTCTTTTCTTCACCTACCCTCAAAATTAAAACTGAAATATCCTTTGGTTACCTCAAAGACCTATAGGTATTCAATATTCTCAGGTTTATTTAAAATGAGAGCCTTGTTTCTTATTTGCACATCTCCAAGTATCCTCCTTAGAAGCATCTTCTGGTCACTTTGCCCACTTTCCTTATTTTAAAGTTAGCCACTTCTAATTTCTCCATTAATTTATTATTTAAATAATTTATTTTGTATTCACTTTGAATTATGATACACTCATCAATTCACTTTATTATTTACCTTCGTCTTAAACCACTTGGACTACTTTGACCTTTTAGACTTCTAGATGACATAAGGGTCCTCCAACCGTAAGAATATAACTCTCAAACCATGAGTTTATATTCGTTACACATACCACTAGAAATGGAATAGCAGCAGCCTGCATCCATATAGAGATAATAATTATCTGAAAATATATCAAACTCATATCATTATCCATCAAACAAACTTGGGTCCATTACCCATTTTAGTTCTTCAACTTCTCATGGCCACAACTCTCTAGCAGTGAGGAGTTATGTGTGATTCCACATACCACCAAAATGGAATGACAAGCACTATACATATGGGATGGTTTGAAATGGAGAATTCAGCGACCTTCATCTCATTATTCCACAAACAAGCATGGACTCTAACCATACTTCTAGGATATCCCAATCTGCATAGCGTCTTCCCATGAGGATTTCACCATGGGACACTTTGGAGTTCATCCACTTATACTTATTATAAACCATGAAAATAACGAGGTCATGTTACATCAAACAATATTGGATTGCATTACCCAAACTTAACATTATCTGTGGCTCTTCAAGGGTTGACATCAATGACAATAACCTTAATCAACAATCTCCCAACTGGCATTGATGGCGATGCTTTGATGCAATAGTCAAATCATATCACTCATGCTCCCCACGGAACCATGCCTTTGTCCTCTGCATCGATAAATCTGCTCTGGAGGCCATGCCTTTGTCCTCTGAATCTGATAAATCTCTCCCTTTGTCATCAATGGCAAAGGTAATAACGCTCCATCAGGGGGTTGCTCCCCCTGACTTAACTATATTCTTATGGCGATTCCTTGTGTACATCTAAGACATATAAGATAAGAATTCAAAGCATTCATTTGGAGTAGAAATAACTTTGAATCTCTACTGCATTAAGATATCAAAGGCTTCTCGTGGAAGTGTTTTGTAAAGACATAACTTCCTTGTTCTTTTATTGCCCTGCTCAACTATGATGTTCTTTTTAATTTGTTCAGTAAAAGCTGATCTTGGTGGAATGTTAGTCTTGGGTACATCTACTAAGATTCTTTAGGAATACTTGTTGGGCCTCAAAATAGTCCTATTCTCACTCCATATTTCACCAATACCTTCACATTACTTCCATATTACCTTCATGTCACCTTCATTCCACCACCACATCATTACATTTATCTCATCATTGGGTTATAACTATGTTTTTCAAAGTTTATTAATTCTTAACATTTAAGTGAATTTGTGGTTAAACTTTTGAAAATAATATACTTATGTTATACCTAACAATTAGAATGATTTTATTAACATGTGTAGGTGATTTGGAAGCTTCAAAATTTTCTCTTATGTGGCCTTCAATACTCAAATTCGAATTTCCTTCAAGATATGCTTATGTGGCCTCCAATACTCAAATTCGAATTCCCTTCAAGATATGGAAGGAGATTTGGATCAAGGACAAAGAGAATATGTGTCTCATCATTTGCCATTTGGTTGTAACTATATGAGATTTTTGTGGATCTAGGGAGAGAATAGTGGATCTCCATTAATGGGGTAGCTTCTTATGTTCTTGTATAAATAGGAGAAGCCTTCTCCTTTCAAAGGATATAGGTGTGAAGTTCAGGAAATACTCATGTTTTGAATTGATAGGCTTGTTCTTGAGGTTAGTAGAGAGGACATTTTATATTGGAATGAAGATGTAATCATATTCTTTTTAATACAAGACATGCTTCCATTTTGATCTCTATCTTGTGTTAAGATTATGGTGTACTTACTGAAGGATGGAAGGCCCCCCATGCACTGATGCCAATACACCTATGTGTTGTATATAGTAGGTAAAATTTGTCATTTGTATATTCATGTTATTTTATCTTTATGTTCTTTGATTTAGTAGTTTAGGATAGACAACTTCAAATCCTCGCACATATTGTGTTGTGCCTCTAATCTTATGAGCTCTTGGTTGACATTAAATCGTTGAGAAATTTATACGACATAGATTGCACTCAACAATACTGATGGCACTTGTATTATCACAATAGATTGGAATGGGCTCATCACACTCAACCTGTATATCTATCAGAGTTTGTTTCATCCAAAGAACCTGTGTACAACATGATGTTGTTGCAATGTACTCTGCCTCGGCTGTAGATACAGATATTGATGATTGTTTCTTGCTTATTCATGATACTAAACACTCACCCAAGTAGAACGCTGCTCCACTGGTGCTTCGTCGGTCATCAATACAACCTACCCAATATGCATCTGTGTAGGCAATAAGTGATAGATCCTTTCCTTTTGGATACCATAATCCAAACTCTTATGTTCCTTTGAGATATCTAAAAATCCTTCCTCTTCACTGCTAATACATGTGATTCCTTTGGTGTTGCTTGAAATCGTGCCACTTGTCCAACTGCCTGCATTACATTTGGTCTGGATGTTGTCACATATAGTAGGCTGCCAATCATTGACCTATATTGCCTCTGATTTGTACACTTCGAATCATCATCTTTACTCAACTTGCAACTGGTTTGCATGGGAGTGATAATTGGTTTGTAATCTTCTATACAAAACCTTTTTAACATTTCTCTGATATACTTGGTTTGAGAAATAAAAATTCCTTAGTTGCTTTGGCGTATTTGAAGTCCCAGAAAGAAGGACAGTTCTCCAAGTAACGACATTTCAAATTCATTCTGCATATCTTTTGCAAATTTCTGGCTTAACCTGTCATCATCACTACCAAAAAAAATATCATCAACATAAACTTCAATTATTAAAATATTACCTTGACTTACCTTGATGTAGAGGTTGTTGTTTGCACTTCCTTTTCTGAACCCTGCATGTTGCAGATACTTATCCAGTCTAGAGTACCATGCTCTAGGAGCTTGTTTTAGACCATACAAGGCCTTCTTTAATTTACACACATAATTTGCATTTTCTGACAACTGAAATCATTCTGGTTGTTCAATGTAGACTTCTTCTTCAAGTTCCCCATTCATAAAAGCTGATTTTACGTCCATTTGATACATTTTAATATTTTGGGAGCATGCATAAGCTAAAAGAAAACAGATTGCTTCCATTCTGGCAACTAGGGAAAATGTCTCTTCAAAGTCGATTCCTTCAACCTGTGCATATCCTTTACATATCAATCTAGCTTTGTTCCTTGTAACCTGTCCATCTTCATTCAATTTATTCTTGAAGACCCACTTTCTGTCGATCACATTCTTATTCTTTAGTGTTGGAACCAGTTCCCAAGTGTCCTTTTTCTCTATTTGATCCAATTATTCATCCATGGCCTTATTCCAATATTCATCCATGGCCTTATCTCTAATCTGAGTGAACTATGTGAGGTAGGTGACCACCGACTCTCCCTTGGTCATATTTGTGCTTCTCAACTTCTCTTTGAGTAGCATCTTCCTACTCTGGTTATCAGACTAGTACAACTTAATCAGGGTATCCCACATTTCCTTAGTTGTCTTCTTGCTAGACAGATGTGGGATTATGTGGTCTTTAACTCCATCCACAATAATCCTCCTAGCCTTCACATCCTTCTTGAGGAAATCACGTTGTTGTGTTGGGTTTGCTAGTGGTACAACTTTCCCTTTAACAATCTCCCACATACCCTTCTCCTCCAGCAACAATGCCATCCTCTCTCTCCAAGGACTAAACTTTAAGGCACCCTTTAGTCTTTCTTCACACCTTAGGCCTTCCATTTGAGTCAGCTCCTCTGGCGCCCCACTTTCTCTTGTTATTCATCCCACTTGTTGATTTACCCTTCATGGTTTGCACAACAAGAAATTTAGCTCATTCTGTACTCAAAGCCTGAGCTCTGATACCATGTTGAAACGTGATAACTCAACCTAGAAATTAAGCCAATAATTTAGCTAACCCAAAAATTACCTATCTGATATAAATCTATAAATTATGCAATTAATTTATTGTTGAGTTATAAAACATAAATTTGATAGTAGTAGCATACAAAACCAAGCACATAAATTACGAAGACACCAACTGTTACCCTGGAAACGCTAGTGTGGGGAAAACCAACTAAGTGGGGCTTTTATTGGGCATTTAGGAGAATATTTACAGCAACAGAGTAAAATTGAAAAAACTCTCCAGCAAAAATTTCACATTCCATAGCATAAAAAATGCCTAGTTGTTTGGTTGTATGACCCAACAAGATATGGCCATGTACATCCCATGTACAATATGTACGAACTGTACAGATTCGGCATGTTGTACGACCTTCTTGTTGGTTCTAGTATGGCCTGCAAACAACCCTCTTGGCTGATAAAATTCGGCCAAAACTTGGCATGCTCCTCTTTGCTAGCTGTTGTCCTGAAATGGGCTCTGTTTGTAGTCCAGAATGACCTCTGCAGACTACTCAAACTAGGCCCTGAACCTGCCCTCTCTGCTCTAGATGGTCCCTCTACTTCTCCCACCCAAGATTTGTCTTCTTCCCACTTGTCCAACTTCACAAATGAGAATTCTTATCCAACTCCACCCTCTACCCCTCTTTTATCTCACCTTCAACCCCCATTTATCTTGAGATGTGTGCCCAACATTGGACCTCAATGGCTAAGATTGGGGCAACCCTCTTGGGATAGAACCCACTCTCCACTAAGTGGTGCTCCCCCTTTTGGACCAGGCCACACAAACCACTCATCCACCTTCATGAGGTGTGCCCTCTCTCCTTGGGGCCCACATTCCACTCAAGGGTGAAACTTTTTATGCAAGCCTAAGTTGCACTTAGGCTGAGATAAACAAAGCTTGATCTGGGATGTTTAAGGTATCCATCAGCTGGCCTAGGACACATAGGCACAACTGAGACCCCAACCAAGCTACAAAATCTAACACTAAGTTGCTCTGCAGAAATTAAATCACACTTGGAGGAATTGAAATCACACTTGTGGGAATTAAAATCACACTTGCGGGAATTAAAATCACACTTGTGAAAACTAAATAACACTTGCAAGAATTGATATCACACTTGCGGAAATTAAAATCACACTTACGAGAATTGAAATCACACTTGCAGAAATTAAAATCACACTTGTGAGAATTGAAATCAGACTTGCGGAAATTAAAATCACACTTGCAAGAATTGAAATCACACTTGCGGAAATTAAAACTTGTGTTATGATCTATTGATGACTTGCTTGAGTATAATGAAGGCCTTGTATTGTTGCAACAGTTAAGTGTTTGTTCATTCAATATTAATCTAATAACATCAATCCAAAGTCAATAAGACGAAAGCTAGAGAGAAATTCCAGAAAACAAACAAAATAAGTGCAACTACAAGCAGAGTTGCAACAACATGAGTTGTAGCAACAGAGTTGTTGCACAAAATGAACTCCAACAACTGAGTTATAACAACACGAGTCACGACAGTTGAACTATGTTATAATCGAAATGAAAGAGACTTGAGTTGTAGCATTGAAGAGTGCAAAATGATTACAAGAATCTTAATTGCAAGTTAAGACTAGAAAACCAAACCACTCATGAATCGTAACATTGTTTTGTGGATCTAAAATTACAGTGAACTGAAAGATAATTCTGAAATCTAAGAAACTATACTATTATTATGGAATGACAACAACCCAAAAAACTGTTGGCAATATGTGAATAAAGTTACGAATATAGAATTACAAAAATTGAAAGCAACCAACAATAGAATAAACTAAACATAAATAAAATGTTAATTATAATCCTATTGTTACAGGTAGCACTTGACTAAGGAGGGGGACCTACACCCTTATGCGAGGTACTGAGCTACAGAACTAGAATCACACGATCAATCAATACATCAACACACAACTAAAAAGATGAAACCGAAATTATATTATCGTAGTTTGAAAGATACAAAAGCATCAAAATGTAATTGCTAGAATAATTTCCTCCCCCTCAACTCTAGGGAGCCGAGGTTTTTATACAACACAACTATTTTTCTAAAATTATGCAAACAACGGATGGAAAACCATGAGAATATGAATTTTCATCCGATTGCAAAGATTCTTTCAAACTTTAGTGGGAATTGGGAATATGCTGACTCGATGGGGAATTGGTTTCCCCTTTAGTCCCCCACTTGTCTCTTGTCTCCCTTCTCCGTGGAGATTGCTTCCAAACTGCCAACTCCCAACTGCCATCTACAAAGTTGACCGCTGTGCTGGTGAGCTATATTTGGAGTCACAACAACAAAAAGTGTGCTAAGAGTTGCAACAACTACGAATGCACCTTGAGTTGCAGTAGTTGGTCCACGTCTCAAATTGCAACAACTTGGTTAGCGCCCGAAACTGTATCACTTGGAATTGCAACATAGAGGTGTTGCAACCACTTTAAGGTGTTGCAACCACACCATTCTCTTGTATAACAATATCAGTGACTGCAAGTAATGACTTCCTTCCTAAGAATCATGCAAAAATAACGTAAAAATGGCATACAGGGTAGGATTCATACCTTAGTGATAAATGAGGTGAACTGGATAAAGGAAGTGTCAAAAAGGAAAGTGATTAACTGAAAAATGGTAAGCAAAAAGGTATAGATGGGTGCTGAAAGTATGCCATTTTAGGCACTCATCACTCATATGGTGACTCGATTAAAGTGTTATTTCAGATAATGGAAATATGGCTCCATGGGATTTGCACGACACTCAAAACAAGCCATTGTCCACAACTTATTGTATCACAAGGGCACTTTTGCAGATGGAAAAGAAAAAAGTTGTTGATGAAGTTGCTAAGCATATGATGAGTCTTATGAAGGAGTTGTCTTGGGAATCTACTAAAGAACAACTTGATGAAGTACCTCTTACTGAAGGAAAAGCACTTGCGGATGAATAAATGCTTGAAGAACATATCTATGGAGAAAGTTGCCAGGAAGATCCCGATGAAGTTTCTCATGTTGAAGGTCTAGATGAGACATTGGTGTTTATTTTCCCTCTTGAGGAAGATGAAGTTGTCAAGCCTTACGAAGAAGTAATCAGTTCGATTGATGCAGGTAAATTCATGGAACAAATCTCAGATACAGTTGAAAATCATATTGATGATTTCATATGTCTCCGGAAGCATGGATGGGATATTGGTTGTTTTGGTTTTGATAGAGATCCCATCTATGACATTGAGGGCAACTTCTAGTTAAAGAACGCAAAAATCTTCCCTTTGGAAGATTGCTTTCCATACATGGACGACAAGATATTTGGAAACCTAATGATGATATGACCATAAAGTTTTTTCATCCACCAAGGGATGGCTTGTTATAGTACACTTGTGTTGATTTCCAGCCATACCTTGGGGATTATTCTTTTGAGGACTCAGAACTATTATTTGATGAAGATTATCAACCATCTTTGTGCTCAAATTTTGATGGTCGTGAGGTCGTGGCCAACTCAAAAAATCCAGAGATCCATGCCACACGACAACGATATTTTCAGCGTGAGGCAGTGTGCAGGGACTTTCAAACATGTATAAAGAGGAAACATGTTTTGAGTGTGGAGAAATATTATTTTTCTAGACCTAAGGTTGTCCCTTGTCTCATATTTTCCTCTCTGGGAAATCATAAATTCTTCTTGGGATATCTCATCTTCTCTCAGCCTTCAAGGAGTAGTGGTATTCTAAGTGAGGATGAAGACCCTAGCCATCATCTATATGTAGTAGTCCTATTCAGAGATGGATTGATCAAGCTTGTGGCTTTTCTTTCCAGTGGGATTGTCTCCCTCCCACCCACCTCCATGAGTTGTTTTTTATGATTGATCACATGCTCATTTATGCTCATGATTATTATGTGTCTGACTTATCCTTGTTGTATTACATGATTAAGAATAAGGGGAGATACCTTGATCATATGATCAATTGGTTGCATTGGTTGTATGATTTCCCCTGACACATTTAGGGTTTTGAATTCTTTGGGCCATAGGCCCGAGGTAAGTAGGTAGGTCATTTGTTTTCTTGCATTTGCATTTGTGTGTTCATTTCATGGTAGTTTAATTGCACTTAATTATATTTGCATACTCATGCTTGATTTACATATTGTTTTATTGCATTTATGCGTAGTTCTTGTGATGCATTCACTTGAATTATTGACATGTTAGTTGGAAGTTTTGAAAAATGCAAAATTTTATTTTTAAAGAATAGTTGTCCATTTTGAAATTTTGAAGTTTTGATTATATGAATAAAATGGTGAGCAAGCCACCCCTCGATGCTCTAATTTCTTGCTTGAGTATGTGTACGCGCATGTCTTACAAGGATATGTAGAGGTTCTCATGTGCTCTACAACAAGCACATGTCCCCATGTAGGAGCCAGATGTTACCCTCGAGGCATAGGGGTAACTAAGGAGATGATGTCTTGAGGCCCGTAGGTAGAACACATGGAGTGTCAAGAGCCAGATGACCAACTAAACCCACATTGAGCAAACAAAGCCCCTCCTCTCCACCACACATCACCATTCATAATCAGTAGTGCAAAAACATCTGCCACACCAATATGGTCAAGAAAGGACAACATGTCTTGCTTCACGAGGTAATAAGTCTGGTCTCGTGGTAATTGTCACTTTAATAATTGAAGCATTTGAGCATGTTGTAAAAGGTCCTTTATTGATTATGAAAATGTTTGCTTGGAAATTGTACCTTTTGCCTAATTTCACCTTGGTGGTTGACATGGTTTCCTAGTAAGTGGGTCACCCTCAGGGAATAAAACTATGAGCAAGCCACCCCTCGATGCTCTAATTTCTTGCTTGAGTATGTGTACACGCACGTCTTACAAGGATATGTAGAGGTTCTCATGTGCTCTATGACAAGTACATGTCCCCATGTAGAAGCCAGATGTTACCCTCGAGGCATAGGGGTAACTAAGGAGATGATGTCTTGAGGCCCGCAGATAGAAGACATGGAGTGTCAAGAGCCAGATGACCAGCTAAACCAACATTGAGCAAACAAAGCCCCTCCTCTCCACCACACATCACCATTCATCATCAGTAGTGCAACAACATTCGCCACACCAATATGGTCAAGAAAGGACAACATGTCTTGCTTCATGAGGTAATAAGTATGGTCTCGTGGTAATTGTCACTTTAATAATTGAAGCATTTGAGCATGTTGTAAAGGGTTCTTGCTTGATTATGAAAATGTTTGCTTGGAAATTATACCTTTTGCCTAATGTCACCTTGGTGGTTGACATGGTTTCCTAGTAAGTGGGTCACCCTCAGGGAAAGGGTTGCTACTAGGGGGTCTCCTTGAAGGGTAATCGTACCATTCCTGCTCATTTCTTACCACTTTCCACACTTTTTTCCTTTTGTTTCCTCATGTTTTGGGTTTTTGGGCTCATTGACCCCAAGAAGGGCTTGTACCTCATCTCATGGGAAGAAAGGGATGAAGGCCGAGAGGTGTTGTAGCTGGAAAAAGTCAAAAGCCATAAATTATCCTTCTAGATGCTCGCCCTATGGTCCCAAGAGCAGTGAAATGATTCTCCATAAAAATGAAGGACCTTTAAAAAATAAAACACATAATTAATAAATGTCCCGCTTGTTGGGGAATGCATTTGTGGTGTCTTTTAATTTCTAGTGCACGTAGCACTCAATGTGTTCCTAATTTCAAGTGACATTGCAGTGCTCTTTACTTTCCATTGCACATAACACTCAATGTTCCCACCTTAATGAATTAAAGGCAAATAAAAGGGATTTTGAAAATTCTTGCATTGCAAATGAAGGATGCAACACACCCTCCACAATGACACCCATAGATGAGACAATATGAGCCCTTGATATGTCAAGAACCCCATGTCCAAAAGTCATACCCCCATCCACCTCATATTCACTACATGTACTAGAGAGGGTCTTCTTGGGAAACACTCCTTGACTTGGGGATTGGCCTACCTAATATGGCACCATGACAACCCTCCCATACTTAAATTTGGCAAATTTTATCAGGTCTTTTAGCATTTGTCTAGTTTGAAAAGGGGGGGCTTAATGCACATGTTTGGGTGGTTCTTTTATTAAATGTGGCTTAATTGGCACGATACATGTGACTTATGGACCCTTGGAGGGCGTACTTATTTGTCTTTGTAGGACCTTGCTCGGTGAAAGCTACTCATGGAGGAACTAGAGCACTTGGACCTCCACAGGGGCTTGAAACCCCATTGATTGGATGTAGCGCCCCACTCATTAGAGGCCTTGAAAGATGAAAGTTTCACTTGAGAAGGTGAATTTGGCACTTGGATGATGCTTGTAACCATGAAATAAGGATGACATCACCCTTCTATTCCCAAACTTCCTCTTCTTGGAGCATAACGTCACACTTTTAGGGGACATTTTACCATTTTGGCACATTAGGCTGTGTTGTGGATTTAAAGCCCCACTCTATTGCTTGACTTGGGGATGATGTGGCACTCTTCTAGATTGAAATCCTAGCCTTTGGAGGATTTTCCATCGCACATGCCACCTTTGAGAGAGATTTTGTGGGCTAACGTCCCATCACCTTGTTATTTTTGGTCATTTGTAAGCCTATGTGGGGAAAAAAGGCAAGACGTCTTGTCAATCAAGCATTGTAACTTAGGTTTTAGACCTGAAATTGTGGATTTAATTATAAAGTGGACAAACTAGGGCTTGGTTTTCCTCATATAAATATGAGGCAAGTCACTTGTCATAAATCATAACTCATCACTTGAGAATTACATAGTCTTGCACTAAAATTTTGGCCTCCTTGGGCAAATCGCTATCTCTCTTTTTCATGTCATAATTGATGCAACACTTGTTATTTGGAGCAATAAAGGCTAGATACTTCTCTTGGTGGTGTTTCTTTGGATTTTTTTGGATGATATCTTGGTAGTAAGGGTATGTTGCATGCTATCTCTTGGATTGGTGAGTAATTTTCTGCAATTTATTGTCATTTTACTTGTTCAAATTCAAGAAATATATCTAAAACCCTAGGAGGAGTAAAAGGGCTTACGCCCTCCACCAAGGTTTAATTTTCTTTGTCATTTAAAGGATACAAGGCTTGCCTCAAGGAGTAAGAATGTTTACACCCTTTTTGCAAGGCTTGGCTAGGGATTATTTTCTCTAGGAAGTAAGAGGGTTTACACCCCTAGAGAAATCATTAAAACCCTAGTTCATCTTGGATTTTAAGCTAGACGATTTGGAAGAATTGTTGTTGGGTTTTATAAGGGTTTAAATCTAAAAAAATTTCATTTATTCCTCTTAGTTTCACTTGTCTTCCAAGGAAGAGAATCCATTCACCCAATAATAAGGCACTAATCTTTGAATTGGAGATTGAATATTGTTGCATTGGTAAACATGGATTTTGAGATATTGAATTGTTCGAGTTTGGATTTAAATTTTACATGCTTTAAGCTATATTGATTTGCTAAGTGATTGAGTTGTTGTAACAAACATTAAGCTACAACCAATAATTCTTGTTACCCCCCCAGGCTAGGGGTAACTAAGGATATCATGTCTCGAGGCCCAGAGGTAGCAGACATGGAGTTTCGAGAGTCGGATTGACCAACAAATCCCGTAGGGTCCCTCCTATTCATGATTGCATCATCATTCATCACCGACAATAGAGCAACATCCACTACATCGGCTTGGTCCAATAAGACAACGGGTTTTTCTTCATGAAGTAACAAGTCTGGTATCATGGTAAGTGTCATTTTAATATTTGAAGCATTTCAACATGTT
>SNQJ01S0147367.1:20312-44075 GCA_010110895.2 Picea sitchensis
TTTGGTGGTTTTTGCTATTTTTAGCGTATTTTGCTATTTTTAGCGGTTTTGTAAATTAATACCAGATTAAGGGATTAGGGTTTTAATATCTACGGAATACCTAAAAACATTGTATATATTGTATGGTGAATGTTGAAATTCGATATAATGAATATAAGAAAGGTTTTCCGGGTTGAGGGTTTCCGGTATAAAATCTCTGTGTACTTTATGTATGAGCCATTGATTAATTTTTGTATTGCTTAAGAATCTATATGCATTGCTTTACTTCGCAGGTTTAAAACTTACAGAAGGGGCTAAAGTCCCATAAGTGTTGCAGTTGGAAAAAGTTAAAAGTTAATCATTATCCTTCTAGATGCTCGCCCTAAGGTCATGAGAGTAATGAATGCTACTCCATAAGAATCAGGGACCTTCTAAACACATAATAAATAAATGTCCCGCTTGTTGAGGGAATGCATTTGCGGTGTCTTTTAATTTCCATTGCATATGACACTCAATGTGTTCCTAGATTAAAGTGGCATTGCGGTGCTATTTACTTTCCACTGCACATAACACTCAATGGTCAGACCCTAATAAATTAAATGGTTGGAAAAAGGTTGCATTGCAAACGAAGGTGCAACACACCCCACAAAGGCCCCCATAAATGATACAATATGAACCCTTGCATGTCTAGAGTCGCATATCTAAAAGTCTTTCCCAATCCACCTCATACTCATTACAGGACTTAGATGGGGTCTTCTTGGGAAACATTCTTGTTCGAAAAAGAGGATCGCGAAGCAATAAAATAAATCAAATGTGGAAATAAAACACAAAAGATACACAATACAATAGAGACACAAATATATGTGGTTCACCCAGTGTGGGCTACATCCACCAGATAAATTGCCAGGTCCTTCCTTTATTATTATCTAGAAAATGAAGGGATACAACCTACAAAACACCCGCTGTAACTTCCTCTTCCTTCTCTCGCAATCTCGTCTCTCAGAATACAATATTCACTATCACACACAACCACAATAGAATTCCCTCATACATAAAAAAGGGTTTCCTTCTAGAGAAAAAATCCCTAAAATAACTTTTGCTATCAAATGTGCAACCGTATAATAAACGATGAAGATTGACTATGAAATTACAATATTTTACAAGGCAAATTTTCCCAAAATTTTGCTTTGGGGGTGCTACCAGGGGGAGGCTCCATTAATTGTCGTTTCCCCCCTCCCTGGACCCCCTTGACGACAATAGTAGGGGGGAAATCCCCCCCACACCCCCCCATCAGGAAATGGGATCGAAGCACTATTGAAACAAACCTATGAATCAAGAAGATAATTAGTCTCCACAACCAACAATCTCCCACTTGTAGACTAATCACAATAACTCCACTGCTATTGTACCTGTTGGACTATCATCCACCTTATACCTGGAAAATTTCTTATCTTCACCTTCATGCTTGAAAACCAACTAAAACTGAGCAGGAACTTAGTTTCTCCCTCGTTACTACCTTTGTTAACATGTCTACATGATTCTGGCTAGTATGTATCTTTTCCAACTTCAAATGTCCATCTTCCAAGACATATCGTATGAAATGGTACTTGAGTTGTATGTGCTTAGTATTAGAATGGAAGGTTGAGTTCTTTGCAAGATGAATGGTACTCTCATTGTCACAATACAACCTGTTATTCTCCTACTTCTTTCCCAATTCCTACATAAACCTCTGTAACCAAATTATCTCTTTACTAGCCTCTGTAGCAACAACATGCTCTGCTTCCGTTGTTGAAAGTGCAATAACCTTTTGCAGTTTTGAAATCCAACTTACTATTGTTCCACCTACAGTAAAAGCATACCCTGTGGTGCTCCTCCTGCTATCTTTATCACCTGCCATATATGGATCAACATATCCCTGTAGAATAGTTTTTGAACCTCCAAAACATAATGCATGAGTACTAGTACCTATCAAATACTTGAGAATCCACTTTACTATCTCCCAATGTTCTTTACCTGGATTATTCATATACCTACTCACAACTCCCACTAAATGTGCAATATATGGTCATGTGCAAACCATAACATACATCAAGTTGTCAACTGCTAATGAATAAGGGACCTTGGACATGTATTCTATCTCCTCATATATCTTTGGACACATTTCCTTGGTTAATTTGAAATGGTTGGCCAAAGGTGTACTAATTGGTTTTGTATTCTGCATTTTAAACCTCTCCAACACCTTCTCTATGTGCTCACCTTGAAACAATGTCAATTTGCAATTTTTCTTGTCTCTTATTATTCTCATACCAAGGATTTTCTTTGCAACACCCAAATCCTTCATCGCAAATGAATTAGCTAATTTCTTCTTGAGCACATTTATATCCTACATATTAGACCCCACAACAAGCATGTCATCTATATACAATAGCAAGATAACATAGCTTCCATTTTCTAGCCTTTTAAAATAAACACAATGATCAGAATGACATCTACTATAACCTTATTCTATCACAAACCTGTCAAACTTCAAATACCATTGGCTTGGAGCTTGGTTTAGGCCATACAAGCTATTCTTCAACATGCATACCAAATTCTCATTTCCTTTGACCTCATACCCCTGTGGCTACTGCATATAAATCTCTTCCTCCAAATCCCCATGGAGAAAATATATTTTTACATCTCACTGTTCAAGATGCAAATCTTCTATTGCCACAAGACTTAAAATAGTCCTTATTGAAGTCATTTTAACAATAGGAGAAAATATTTCATCAAAATCTATACCTTTCTTCTATGCAAACCCCTTTACAACAAGTCTGGCCTTGTATCGCTTTTTTCCTCCATCTCCTCCCTTCAACCCGTAAACCCATTTATTATGCAATTCTCTTTTTCCTGCAGGCAACTGAACCAAGTCCCAAGTCGAGGTATTTATTAAGAAATCCATTTCCTCTTTCATGCCTTGCTCCCACTTCTTTTTAGTGTCTACCTGCATTGCCTCTTCATAACTTTATGGTTCACCAGAATCAATCAACAATAAATAATACAATGAAGGAGAGTATCGTTGAGGGGGTCTACTTAACCTATTAGATCTTCTAACGACACTTGCATGAGTTTTAGGTACTTGTTGCTCCTGTTGTTGTACATTTTGATTTTCTGGTACCTTTGGAATTTATTTTCCAGTGAACTCATCAAGCACTGTGTATTCTGGTTTTTCTTTTTCATGTTTCATTCCATGCAACTGATCTTTGTACGTGACCTTCTCATTGAATATGAAATCTCTACTCCTAATGATTTTGTGATTTTCATAATCCCATAAGCGATAACCAAAATCATTAACATTGTATCCAATAAAGGTGCACTTCTTGGATGTTGCTTCAAGCTTTGTTCTATTTTCTTTATCAATATGGAAAAATGCTTCACAACCGAAAGTCTTCAGAAATGAATAGTTTACCTTTTTACTTGTCCATGCCTCCTCTGGAATGCCACCATCCAAAGAGCTTGAAGGTCCTCTAATTAATTAAACAACAATATTTACAACATCTAGCCAAAACTGTAAGGGAAACCCTGCATGCAATCTCATACTCCTTGCACGCTCCATGATTGTCCTGTTCATCCTTTCTGGCAGACCATTTTCTTATGGTGTTCCTGGAACTGTCTTCTCTCTATGAATCCCATGGTATGAACAATAATCATCAAACTCCTTGATGCAATGTTGACCTCTGATCTGAGACACTTCAACTTTTTTCCTATCTCATTCTCAACCAAAGCTTTCCATTTCTTAAAAGTGTAAAAAACATCAGATTTTTGTCGAATGCAATAAACCCGAGTTTTTCTAGTTGCATCATCAATAAAAGTAACATAATAACGAGAGCCACCAAGAGATTATACCTAAGTTTGTCCCCATACAACTGTATGCACAAGCTCTAACATTTCATTCTTCTTTTCCTTTATGACTCTGATAAATATGACTCTCTTATGTTTTCCATAAACACAGTGCTCACAAAAATCCAAATCAATTTGTTTAAGATCTGACGACAGATTTCTTTTGTGAAGTATTTGCATCCCCTTCTCACTCATGTGTCCAAGCCTATGATGCAACAGTGTTGTATCCACTCCTGTAGAAGCTAAAGAGATAGAAGAGTCAGTATTACCCGTACATAAATACAATGTACCCACCTTCTCTCCTTTTTATATCACCAATGATCCTTTGGTGACCTTCCACGCCTTATCTGTAAATGTAGATATACATCCTTCACTTGCCAACTGCCCTGTTGAAATTATATTTTTTCTTAGATCTGGAACATGTCTTACCTCTTTCAAAAACTATTGGTTACCATTCTTTTGTTTTATTTGTACCTTGCCCATTCCAACAATTTTGCATGGTGCATCATCACCCAAATGAACATGTCCAAAATCACCTTGAACATAATATTGAAAATGTTTCCTATGGGGTGTGGCATGAAATGAAGCCCCTGAATCTACTACCCAAGACTAAAAAATATTATCTACAAAAATAATCAAAACATCTTGTAACACATCACTTGTTACATTT
This sequence comes from Picea sitchensis, assembly GCA_010110895.2. Taxonomy (NCBI): domain Eukaryota; kingdom Viridiplantae; phylum Streptophyta; class Pinopsida; order Pinales; family Pinaceae; genus Picea; species Picea sitchensis. The sequence continues at coordinate 24,841 of SNQJ01S0147367.1, forward strand.
GCTTCCTGATGTCCATCTCTCTGTTTCTTTGGAGCTCTGCAGTCTTTCTTCATATGTCCTTTCTTCCCAAAATTCCAACACTCTATCTTTCCTAGTTTGGATTTGGATATGCCCTTCCTATAATTCTTGCGGTTCCTTGAGCCCTTTCCTCTATCATTTTGCCTACCCTTGTTCTCCACGGTCAACACATTACCTGATGTCTCACCTGTGCTTTTCCGTCGCATTTCCTCACTGAGGATAACACCAAGAACATCATCAAATTTCAGAGTGTTTGAACCAGAGAAATATTTACTTACAACCATGACCAAGCCGTTCCAACTTTTTGGCAATGAGCACAATATTAGAAGAGCCTTAATCTCATCATCAAAGTCCACTTTTACAAAACTTAGTTGATTAGTAACCGTATTAAATTCATTTAAATGATTGGCGACATACCCACCTTCTGACATCTTTATATTAAATAATTGCTTCATTAGAAATACCTTATTGGACACAAAAGATTTTTCATACAATTTAACCAATGCGTCCATGAGATCCTTCGTTGTATTTTATTTTGAAATATTGAAAGCCATCGATGCTGCCAGACTCAGTCATATCATTCCCAATGCCTTTCTATCAAGAACCTCCCATTCTTCGTCCTTCATGGTCGTCAACTTCTTTGCTATTCTGCCTAATGATAGGAATAAATCTTTCTGATATAAATAATCTTCCATTTGCATCTTCCATAGATGGTAGTTTTGGTTTTTAAATTCCTCGACCTTAAACTTTCCCTCTTCCGTCATTGCTCCCACTCGAACCAGGAACCTTCTTTTCCTGGGAGTAACCTTTCGCTTTGAGACCAGTTGTTATAAAAACAGGATTGCAGAGCAATAAAATAAAACAAATGTGAAAATAAAACATAGAAGATACACAATACAATAGAGACACATATATATGTGGTTCACCTAATGAGGGCTACGTCCACCATAGAAATTTCCAGGTCCTTCCTTTATTATTATTGAACAAATGAAGGGATACAACCTACAACACACCCATTGTAACTTCCTTTTCCTTCTCTCACAATCTCCTCTCTCATAATACAATATTCACTATCACACACATCTACAATACAATTCCCTCATACACATCATAGGGTTACCTTCTAGGACAAAAATTGCTAAAATAACTTCTACCGTTAGATATGTGACCTTATAATGAATGATCCAGATTCACTATGAGATTACAATATTTTAAAAGGCAATTTTTCCCAAAATTTTGCTTCGGGGGCACTGTCCCTGAATCCCCCACCAGGGAAAGCCCCATTAATTGTTACCACCCCCCTGGACCCCCCTAATGACAATAGTGGGGGAGCGAGCCCCCCCACACCCCCCCATCAGGAAATGGGATCCAAGCACAACTGAAACAAACCTATGAATTAGGAAGATAATCAAGCTCCACAACCAACAATTCCTTGACCTGGGGATTGGCTTACCTAATAGGGCACCATGACACCCCTCCCATACCTAAATTAGGCAAAACTTGTAAGGTCTTTGTGCATTTTCTTAGTTTGAAAAGGGGAGTTTGATTCACATGTTTGGGTGGTTCTTGTATTAAATATGGCTTACTTGGCATGGTACTTATGACTTGTGAGCCCTTGGAAGGCGTACTTGTTTGACTTTGCAGGACTTTTCCCACGGAATGGATGTTAGACCCCACGTCTAGGGCGCCATTTAATGAGGAATGTTGCACCTTGATGATAGCGGACATTGCCTTTGAAGGCATCTTGACATGGCTAGGAGATAAGACACCACCCTTTTCCACTTGAACATTGGCCTTTGTAGGCCTAGACGTCACCTTCCTAGCCCATGTCGTCACCCAGGGGCTAGGGTTTGATGGATTCACTTGGTGGGTTGATGGAGGAGGCACTAGTGTGGACCTTGGCACATGAGAGAAGGACATATGGCCTTTGGAGGCCCAATGTTCCACCTTTTAAGCCTTGACATCTCTCTCATGAGCCCAACATCACCCTACTAAGGCATGATGTCACCCTCTTAGGGTTTTATTTTATGTAAAATTCAAATTTTTTAAATTAAATGGGAAAATTGAAGAAGTCGACCCTCTTGTGTAAAGACATGAATTTTCATTAGAGTCTTTTGGTGGCTAGGATTTCCTATATAACTATGGCTAGCTAAGACTAATTTAATAATCACAATCTTTCTCACACAAGTGACATGCATGTTTGAAATTTTAGCCCTACTGGGGTTATTGGCTCTTTTTACTCACGCACTATCTCTTGGAGGACAAGTGTGGAAGTCTCTTTGCTGGTTTTTTGATGGATTTTCAGCAATTAGGGTTTATTCTTGTCAAATCTTGGTTAAGTAAGTAAATTTCTGCAATTTCATTTCATGTATTGAATGTTTATGGTAAATTTTACTTGTTCATATTGAAGATTGTGCTTGGTAAAACCCCAAGAGAGGAGCATAAGTGCTTCCTCCTCTCACAAGGTCAATTTCATCCATAATTTGTGAAGGAAATCCTACCTAGATTTAAACTCCTAAATCTCTAAAGTGCTAGCAATTTAGGAGTTTGATTCTAGACTCTTGATTATAACTTAATTCAAGAAGTTAAGAAAGGAGAAAATGTTGTTATAGCCCAAAAGTGCTTGCACTCTAGCAACCCTTCTCTTTAAGACTTGAAATCTAAGGCCCTAATGTGCTAACACCTTAGATATGAAACCTATCTCTTAAATCTTGCCACTATCATTCTCCAAACAAATTGTATTGTTGTTGTAAAAGACTCCATATCCTGAAGGCACTAATCATTTCATCTCTCTTGTGGTGAAAGTGTTCGAACAACTCTCTATTTTCATTCTCTAAAGCTTTTCACTAACATTGCTAACTCTAACCTAAGTTAACTTACTAATTTATGTACTGTGCTTGCAAAAGTTTGCTACAACCACACTAACATACACTAATTTGTTGCATACATTGCTCTAATAGTGGCTTAACATACCCATAAATTGCATCTAATGATTGGACAATGTTCTATTGAGTAAATGCTAAATTTTCATGATAAATTGTTACAATTACGAAGTGTAATTTTTGTTGATGTAACAATTTATGTATTGTTGTTGTACCGCTGTTAACTGCTGCAATTTTACAACAGCCATAACATATTTCACTGTCTAGTGTCTTTAAGAGGTTTTACTTGCATACTTGTACTTGGAAATCTTCATATACATGCTATAAGTGTTCTTGTTCTGGGCAAGTACTCGAATCATCTCCTTACCTCTTATTTCCTTGACCTAGACTTTGACTTAGGTGATCAAGAGAGGGGGCGGTAGGCTTGGCTATCAAACTTGCTACTTTGATCCCATGAGGTCACTAGAGAAGCATCCCTTGTGGTGGACCTCCTCCATAACTAAAATGAGGGGATTTCTTACTAAGTTGACAGTGGTAGGATTTCCTATAGCTAGGAAATATTTGGTGATCTTGTGTTGGGCTTTGCACAACTACAAATACCGTGATAACAAGGATGCAAGAAACTCACTTTCTCTTACTCTTTATTCACTTTTCTACCGCTAAAATTCACTTGCAAGCTGTGATAATTGATCTATTGTTTGAAGGCTTACTTGCTGATTTTAGTGGTTAGAACTTGCTGATGTAGCACAAGTTTACTACAACCATAAGGCTTTTACAAAACTTTGTTGATAACATTCCTTAACAACCCTCTTTTGCTATCAAAGTCTTGCTTTAAACACTGAAATACTATTTACTAATTGCAAGCTTAATTTTCCAATATCATATACTTGATTTTGATGGTTTAATTTTGCAGTTGTTATAACTTGCTGGTATATATTTCCTTACTGCTGTAATTTTGGGACAACAAGGTTTTTTGTTGATTCCTCCTTCATCTTGAGGCTTATATCGTCGTATTTGGTATTTTTTTGGCTTGTCTAACACTATTTTGCAGGTACACAACCTTAGAAACCATTTACCATCTCCAAAGACTCTCTCCTCGAGCCTCAAGTTCATCTTAGACCTTGACCTATAGGTGTTTTATTCTAAAATATATTTGCTTCTCCCCTTGTAATCCCCCTTGGGTCACCCAAGAATCCTCCCTTGTGTTGGACTTGTCCTTCACTAAAAACAAGGGGGACATCTAATGAGGTGATAGTGATAGGTGTCTGGAGTTGTGTGACATGTTTGTTGCGTGGGTTGGGCTTTTCCCAAACTACAAACTGTGTGATAACACATATTAAGAAACGAGTAAAAATATTTTCCTAATATATATTAATCTTGGCTTAGATGCCCATCTTTTGGCACTCATCATGTGAATATAACATGGTTAATGAATACGAATGGTGCACTTAGGTTCAAAATCCATGAATAAACAACATCCAAATTCACAACGATTCTTCAAGTCAATAAAATGTATCCACATGTCAAAGTGTCATTGGATGCTAAACTTTTCGAGGAAATGTTGTGAAGAGCCTCCAAAAAATTTAAGTGGGGTATCATCCATCNCCATGAATAAACAACATCCAAATTCACAACGATTCTTCAAGTCAATAAAATGTATCCACATGTCAAAGTGTCATTGGATGCTAAACTTTTCGAGGAAATGTTGTGAAGAGCCTCCAAAAAATTTAAGTGGGGTATCATCCATCAAATACATTGAGTATGGACAATTGGTTATGATGAGATAGTGTTTCCGTATTTTATTTTTTTGCAATAAATGAAAATTTGCAACATGTATGCTCTCCCTAAAATCCATGTCCCATATTCCACACTAATACTCTAGAAACACCTATGTGATCATATTGTAATATCCTTCCATGCAATGTGCTCTCATTTGACACCAAACTTTTTGGATGGAGTGGAGCAAAACATTTCCAAAAGTTTTGAGATTAAATCTTCATTATCACATGACATGTAGAGATTAATTTGTAATTTCAATTAATTTCGAGAGAAAGTATTTTGAAGATGTGTATTAAAAAAATTTGGCACGATACTAAACCAGCCTCTAAGTAAAACTCATTGTTGTTTAGATGAGAAATGAATACAAGTAACGAGTTTTCTTTTAAAAGGAGGATTTACCAACTCAATGGAAGTGATGAGAGAATACGTGTCACATTAACAATTCCTCGAGGAGTCTACATGGATCTATGATTATTCATACTCTAACCACATACTTGAGATAACAATCGACAATGCATGGCCTATCATGGCTACGTTGTTGTGTAATTGTATATAAAATCTTTGTGGTTTTACATTTGTTTTAAATCCTTTTTTAGTGCATGAGACAATGTTAGTTCTACAATCAATTGAGTTTTCATTGGAGAAAAAACTAATAGCATCGAACGAAAGAATAACAAGATGGATTTGATGTAGTTTGTTCCTACTTTGGTGTTGTCTCCAATAGAAATAATCTTATTATTAGTGGTCTTGCACCCTTTGGCACTTATGGGGATGTGATTTTGGTCATAAATTCTTTTTAAAATGAGAATATGCGAGGGAAAATGATACTCATCGTTGGTGCATTGGGTTGAATTGTAGAGATTTAGAGAATGCATTAAACTTGTATTATTTTGTGTATTTGTCTCTTTATGTTTTTGTGCATTTTGCTGTAGAACTAATGGCATTTTGGTTGTGAGTGGTTGGAATTAACTATTGGTGATGGTATTTTGTCAATGGTTGGTGGCAAGAAAGGGGCTATTGGTGTGCTAAGAAATGAATGAATATGATATTGGTTTATAGGAGAGAAGGGCATCTCAAAGTCATTGCTAATAAATCAAGATGTCTAGGTGCTAAAAATGTTTATGTGATTGTTGTCGATGTATCCAAAGAGGAGCAAAGCCAAGATAAATATAGCCAAAAGGGTGCTTCAACTTTAACATCACAATAATGGATGGTAGGTAGGTGAGAAATGAAAAATATCTTTAATGGATTAGTCTTATTTCAAAGAGAAGAAACCTAAGATCTCCCGTGAGATGCCTTTCCCAAGTGCAATGCACGGCAAACACTAAACACCATGCAGACTCTCCTTCCCCAAATTAAGAGAACAAATTGACATTGTTAGATATAGTACATTGACAATGACCTATGCATATGTAATATGCACTATGTTAGATGCATGACATAACTGCATCACTCTATTTTCCATCACCATCATTTTATGGTATATTGTTGAACTAGGTCCTTGCATCCTCCAACAATCCCTGTATCACCCCCTCCACCATCACCACCAATGCTTGGGATATATACCGAGGATATACTAATATAAAATCCTAGTGTGTGTGTATCCTTGCGATGTATACCAAAATATATAGCACATATATACGCTAGTATATATATCAAACATTGGCGATGGCATAGGGGACAATGCAAGCATTGTGGAAGCAATAGGTGATGGTGGTGATGGAGAGTTGGTGATGCAGGCACCATTGAAGTGCATGCATCCAAAAACAGTTTATGGCAAATGCATAAATGACTTGAAAATGTACTTTATTTGGCATGGTCAAATATTATTTTTAAGTGGGAAAATGAGAATTTCCTTAGAACTTAGTGCTTGCTACAATATACTTGCATTACCGCTATCATTACCACTAGGCATATTAAATTATGTTGACTAAACTAATAAAAATTATACTATGACATGTGTGTGTTTAAATAGTTAGTTTGTTAGGTTTGACAACTACATAAAATATATAGGATTAAGTTTATAATTCTTCCCCAAACCATTGGTTAGTTTGGTCTACCTCACAAGTTGATAAAAAGAAGATTGTGGCAGACATCTTTGAAAAAACATACAAAGTTGTATTCATGATATAAAGTGGGAACGCATTAGATGGGATATGCAGGACTCGAATTAGGGGAAAAGTAATATACAACAAAGTTATTAGAAACATAAAACAATTAAAACAAGTTAACCAATAGGCCTCACACACATATGTGAAGGATGTAACCTCGTGAATACAATTAATAATTTTGACATGGATATTAATATGACCTTGTGATTTGAGAAGAATGGGTAAATGCGATCTCCCTTGAACGTCACACCCAATTGCATGGACTTAGTAATGCCCACCTCATCTATCTGGTAACCCTCTTCCAACTCATGCTCGATGTATATCAACTTATGAACCTTTTACCATTCCTCATATTTGCCACATCAATTCTTCAAATAACTTATATAAGCCTTCTTCCATTCCTCAAATACCCATATTTAACACTGTGGTAAGGTTCCATGATCCACAAAATTATTAAGATACACCAGTGGATTTTTCCAAATGTAAAGATTAACATGATTGTGGCAACCCCATAAACAATTTTTTCTCGAAACATATTCCCTAAAACCTCAATTAAGAAATTTAAACACTTATCCACAAAGATAAGTGTTTAAATTTTGATATGTTGCGGACAAAGGAATTTTTTCTTAGAGATGTCATGCCCTTAAAAAAGACCATATGGATAGGCCACCATCACAATTATTGTTTACTTAGTATTAGGAGCTTTTCCTCAATGGATGAAATTCTATTAAGGTAGTGCATCATTGGAAACTCAACTTTGCATAACATTAGCTAAAGGGAATATACAACAAACTTAGATGAAGGCCCGATGAAGATTAGAAATTAAAATCAACATCATGTTATATATGTGTGTGGGGGAGTGAAAAGTTGAAGCGTTCCAACATTTCATTCTATTGATGTATAGGAGTCTAATGTCAACATAGACTTTTGTCAAGAAAACAAGGATAGATGACATATTTTTACATGTTGCGGATAAACGACGAAAAAATCTGAAATATAACGTCCCTAAAAGACACCTTCAATGTAATTAAAATACAAAATACAAAAATATACATTGCTAATTTTTTTTTATAAATAAGATAAATGAATTCTATATATATTCTATAGATGATGGTATGTAACCGTGAAAAACGTTTTATGAATTAAAAGAAGTATTAAATATACATGAGATTGATTAGAGAGTTTTTATGTGTGAATAGGTCAATATAATACTTACAGTAAATGAGGTAAAATGTTATTATTTAAGAATTCTAATATACGATATTTATCCTTATATATAATTAATTATTTTCACTAATTTTATAAGGTAGAAGATTGATAGATGTTTTAAGTAGGAATTTGGTATTATAATTTGAATGGTTTTTTATTAAGTTTTAATAAATCCAATGTACACATTTCAATATTATGTATTCTAATTTAACAAGGAAGCAAATTTGGGTATTCCATCCAATGGGTAATGCAAAGAGATAAGTATTAGTAGATTTGGGTAATGCAAAGAGATAAGTATTAGTAGATTTTGATTTGAAATCAAGAGGTGACATTATGAAAAAATAGCACTATCTACTAGATATTAGAATTGGCTCGTCATACTATTTTTGGTAGGTTAGAATGAAGCAATAAATATACATCTTTCTAGCTCATGTAATAATCAACTATTTTAGAAAGTGGCTCTAAAGTGCGAGGGATTATGATCTGGTATAAAGAAGGAGGAACGTCACTAACGACCTTATTCACAACATCACATTTCAAGACAATGTTCACTGTTACATAATGAATACCCACGACTTCCGTTCATATTGTTCTGAAGCCTCTCACTGTAGAGGACTTGCATCTGTGAGAAGGCATACAAAGGACTTGCATCTATGAGAAGGCATACAGAGGACTTGCATATGTGAGAAGGCATACAGATACAAAACATCATAAAACACTCGCAATAAAATGGTGAACCAAAATATTTTGTACAAAAATTAGGCTAAAACCTTAGTTAAATGGGTAGTAAAATGATAGATTGGTAGTATGCACAGATTTTCAATGAAGATCAATTGCTATATTTCTTTCTTTGGCAAGGAATAATAAACGAGATAAATGATTTATTTTATAACTAAATATCAATTCTTTGGGTGGAGGAGGATGGATTCCGCAGAAACCCTAGGTCAGTGGATCTCTGTAAAATCCCTTGGACAGACGAGGGGTCTGAATTGTTTCACGTGCACCAGTGAATTCATAGATATTGGTTCAAATCCAATAGATTTAGTGAACCCCTTTGTAATGATTTCACAAATCGTTAAGGAGGGGTTAGGGGTCTTAGTGGTGGACAATAAGGTTTTAGTCTCTTGGATGTGACAGGTAAAGAGTTTACGGTAACTGGAACTTTACCAACTTCTAGTGAGAGGATAGTTAAGGGGCCAAAATATGATAGTTGTGATGTTATGGAAGCTGAGGTGGATAAGGAATTCAAGGTAGCTTGGGTGTCCAGGTCAGAGGGGAAGATCCCCAAGCAAATTGAGTTTAATGGCGGCTCTGATAATCTTCAGAATACACATGCTAGATCTTGTTTACTCCAGGGTTTGAATTTGGTAATGGTTATTTCCCCCCTTTACGCTTTCATTCTCTAGAGATATGTCCAAAAACATCTAGGGTTTTAGTCCTAGATACTATGTGCTTTGGTCTTTTTTGGGTCGTTTCACGCTTTTGTGCATCCTTCCTAACACTGGGGGGTTAATACCCAGGCTTTGTCCAAAGTTGACCAAAAAAAACCCCAAAGCATCGGTATATCAATCCTCAGCCAAGGCCAAGGAAGGTCTCACCCGAGATGCTATGAGGATCATAGAGACCGTAAGGTCTTGTGTCGTGGATGAAGGGTTGAACACATAAAGATCCATCTGGGACCGCATTCATACACTCCATAGCTTACAACTTACTATGATCAATATGTTAAAACAATACACACACATATCTGAATACCAAAATAGTGACACATGATATCTCAAAACCATTGTAGCTTTATTATCATCCTCATTCCATCAATTACAAGCATATGTTAAGCAATTCATAGTTGACAACACATAGTTTCATATTCCTTTAGATAATTCCCTAGAATTACAATACATTGTGCCATGCACATTCTTCTAGACCTATAACTTATGGCAGACTTAGACACACAATTACATACATTACAATACTGCAGAGGCTCAAAATGATCTCTTCAACAATAAACAACATCAATGACCCAACGAATTAACAACAATGACAACAACAAGAACAACCCTTTTTTGTTGTCCTTGCTTCCTTTTATAACATTCTTGGCTCTAGAGCTATGTCTCTGTCAATTTTCTTCCACTCGCTCTACTGACTAACAACCTAGCATGCTTCTGTCACCTACCTGCATTCCATGTATCCTTTTTGGAATCATAGCAATCTTAACCACCTTTCCAACTCATATTTTGTCTGCTCCATGTTCCCTTGAGTTGTTGGCAATAATCATTCAACGATATTTCCCGATGATTCCTTTCTTGATTTCGACGTGTGTCTTCTTGATTTTTGGTGTGCATCCAAAACTCGGATCGACGCGCATTTGGTAGACCTTGGACTTGGTGCGCAATATCAAAACTTGGTTTGGCGTGCACTCCTTGTCATTCATCATGCATTAGCTTGGGCATGCGCAAACCTAGAATGGGCAGACATGACTTTGTTTGTGCACAAGCATGATATTAACCCAAAACTTTTGGTGGCAATAGACCCCCACCACCATTAATTGGCTTGTCCTCATGCCAACTACTTCATGGTCTTGAGTTCTTGCACAAACTCTTTGAATTGGTGCTTAGGCTCATTAATGTAGCCCCAAAGATCCTGGGTAATTTGAACAGCTGCATCAGCCTCAGCTGCTGCAACTCGAGGAGTAGTTAGGTTCGTTGTATTGATTTTCTCAATGAGGGGGACGAAAACAACCTGCACGTCTAAGAGCTAAGTGAACAATATGAAGGCCTTATCGGCTACATAAGTGAAGACATCTGATATACCTTGTTGCTTAGCCCATGCTACAATGATCTCTTTGGTCTTTGATGCAATCACTAGCATCGCAACGATGTACTCCCCGAGAGGCAAAGAAGCCATGTCTCTCTTCTATTGTGCGACCTTCAACTCAACTGCGGGAACTCTATCATGGATAGCAGTCAATTCTAGGGGAATTTGTAAGTGGTTTCACAAATTAAAACCATGGTTGACCAACGCCAAAAAATCCTAGGCGTAAATTCGGCCCTCTCGAATGACTACTTTTTCTATTGCAATTTTCCTCTCACAAGGGAATGTGTATCGACGAAGATCTACGCCCTTTCTGAATCGTTCCTACATGGATGCTTTTACTACTACCCATTCTCGATAAGGTTCATGATGCGTGACCTGTCATCATAAAAGTATTCTTACGAGCAAGGTATCGAGAGCACAAACCCGATGGTGTTCGGAAATATGTTGTATCCAAGCAATAAACGCATCCACCAGATCCAACCCATCATACTGGTAGGATTCAAATTCTTCCTCGTGTACCTTGACGGTGATATGCAAAAAATTCCTTGTTGATACTTCATACAGTTTGTGTTGCCACTTTTCCATGGCATCTTCAAAATCAATGTCATAAGACCTCACACTTCACCAACTCAACTCACCATTTGTTGTGGGATTGATATAGTCTTCCTTATGCTCAATGATCTTACAAATATTCTCAATAATAAACTACGTGCATCCTCATCCACCGACTCGTTGTATTTGTCCCCTTCATAAGGGTCTAGAGGTGCAACCATGCGCAAGATGCCTGTCTCGAATGACATTTACCTCTTCTTCAATTTCAACATTGCATTGTTGTCAAAGGCCCAGTCAATGCCAAGTAATGTAGGGTATTGATCAGAGTAATCCATAATCTCCATGACTTCAAAGTCAACCTTTGTATTCACCCCTTCTATATTCACCTCGACTTCCTCCAGTCAGCCTATATGATAGATCTTGTATTGGTTTTCGAACCACAACGAAATGAACTACCATACCAAACTCTATTTCCCCTTAAACTCCCAGGAATTATTTGGCAAGATGTTCACGTCAAAACCTAGATCCAACATGACTCCATCCATGTCATAACCACCAAGTTCAACTGTCATCTTGAACTCTCTACCGGTGCACTTTTTCTTACTAACCTGACACAAGTCCCTTTCTCGTAGGGAGGCTAAATTTGTTTTCTCTATTCCTTGTTCCCCCATGTAGGTAGCTAACATCTATGTCAACTTTCTCACAACATTAGGATCATTTAGCACCTTTAAACAATAACACAAGAAAGTACTTACTTGATCTTCAGTGTTTGTCTCGTGACCCAATTCATGCAATGCTTCTTCACACGCAACACACTTCAACTCCTCTAGGCGACGTTCCTCGATCATTCTTTGCTCAACACGTCTGAGCTCTTCTTGTCTGTGTGCCTCCTCCAAGGACCTTTACATCACACACTATAGTTCTTCACGCATGCGAGCTTCATCCAATGATCTCTGTGTTGCGCATTGAATCTCTTTGCGAGTACGCGCCTCTTCTAGTGACTTCTGTGTCACCCGTTGTACCTCGTCGCAGATTCGGGCCTCCTCAAGTGACCTATGTGTTACCCGCTACGCTTATTCATGGATCCGAGCCTCTTCAAGTGACCTCTGAGTCGCACACTCTTTCTTCTTCCATGGCTCTTTGTGTGTTACATAGAAACTGCTTTTGTTGGGCGACATCAAACTTAGGAGGGGTTTGCGTTGCCTTCCTGATCTTCCCCTCCAGTTTTTGACTTGATCTTTCACCATGCTTAAAGTTCACTCTTGTCTTCGCTCCTCCTCAGGTTACTACCCGGACATCGTCCTCCTCTTCCTTATTTTTTGTTTATGTGTGGGTTTGCATGCACCATGTTACAACGTGTCTTCTTTTTTGCCCACTTCTTTAAAAAGTCAAGTCGTTAGTCCTCTGTGACATGCTTAAGACTATAACAATTTGCACAAAGCACATATGGTTTGGTGAAAAACCTTGATACATGACCAATATCACCACAATTGAAACAAGTGGGGGGTCTACCTCCCCCACCTCCATATCCTCGTTCATGAACACACCCGTATCTGCCTCTAGGACCCCCTTGGTATAGGCCTCTTTCAACACTACCACGATCACCATCCTTCTATTCCTCTTGTACCCAGAATGCATCGAGGGTATTGTCTTGCATTAGCTGGAGTGACTAGAAGTTGTTCACATCATGCCCCATAGATTTACATAACTCACATTATGGAGTACGGTGTGTCTTTTGATAGTTCTCCAAATTTGGGCAGTGGGGTGATACATGACCCCACTATCTACAAATCTTACACCGCTCTACTTGAGGCCTAGGTGGAAATAGACTTGGCACTTCTGTTTCCACATAGTTGGAAAGTACATGGCACTCGTCCCTGTGATTCCCTTTAGATCGACAAATGGTACACCATATGTGCTCACACACGAATTTTATCTTCTCCATGTCTTGTGATTGCATCGTCAGATTAGCTAGTTGTGACTGCGCCTGCACCAATCATGTCGATGTATCTTCCCCTCTTGGAGTAGCCTCCAGGTGCAGGGCAATCTCCACTGCCTCTACTTGATTCATCACCTTCTATTGGGTGAGCGAGACTCATATATATGAGGGAGTAACCCTGCAATAAACCATTCTCTATGCTACACATCCTGGATTTGGAACGTCAGCCTATCCAACAAAATCTTGAACCATTGATAACAATCTCACACGATTTCTCCTTCTTTTTACTTGATCTCCTTGATCTCCATAATACACTAAGACTCTGACTTAGGCTTTTGAAATTCCTTAAGCAGATCCCTCTAAATCTTTGTCAGGGACCTCGCCTATCCTATTCACGTCGTGGCCTTGTACTTCATATACCATGTTAGGGATTTGTCCTTGAACGTGGTTTCCAACTACACAATCTTTGAAACTTTGCATGTGATCCTCTTCATAGACCATATTTGTTTACATGTAAACTAATGTTCTTCCATGTCATCTCTACCTGTTCCATGGAACACAAGTAACCTCAGGGTATTATCCTGAGTCGCCATCTTAAAACTTGAACTAACTCCTCTAATATAATTGTTGGGGGTTAGGGTTCTCAATACCAATACTCTTTGTGGTGAAGTAGCACTAACTTCGCCTTCTTCCTCACTCGTCTATTCTCTTCTTTCTTCACCTACTCTTTCTTCCACTCTTTCTCCTGTTCCAATCACCTCAAAATATGTTGTTCTCTCTTATTGATTACAAATGTGTAAGGAGGGTGGTTCAAAGGGGGAGTAATTCCATCTTCTTCTACCATTTATTGTGAGGGTATTGTTATTGCACAATCTGTACTTGCCCCAAATCCTAAGGCATGTAAGAGAGATTGGCATAACAATGGGATGACCTATCATTGCCACCTCAATAGGAAATCCCTCTCTTTTAGGAGTAGGAAAAAACTACCCCAAGGGAGGTGTCCTGATTGACCTAAAGGGTTGGTGAACTAAGGCAAGGATAAAAGTACCCCCCTCTCACTAGTCACTCAAGTCAAATGATATCACAAGGTTTATGTCTCAAGAGGATGAAGCAAATGTAAAAGATGAAGTGTACCTGCCCAAAACAACACAAAAAGAATATATATATGGCAGTTTTAAGTACAAAATGATATTAATGCTTCACTAAGACAATAAAACTAGAGAAATGTATGGTAGCTCATATGCAAGTACAAAAAATTAATAAGTTTACAACAACAATGAGAAATATGTAACAACTGCAAGAATACTCTTCAGAATATGTTTTTATAGACAATGAAAATATAACATTTATCACTTAGAATGGTAATATCTTGTCATAAAAAAAATCTGAAGTGCTTAGCTAGCAATAAGCATTGAATATGTAGAAAATTTGTTGCTCTACTATGGCTGTAGCAAACGATTATAACAATAACAATAAAATTAATTTTATGGGATAGGTTAGTGTTAGTTTTAGTTAGTAAAGGCTATAAGGTTTAAGGTTTGAGTGTTGGTTTGATTTCTCAAGGAGGAAGAGGTGAAGACTAGTGCCTTAATGGGGTGATGGATGTAAATGTGTTGAACCTACACATAATAGATCTAGTTAAATAATAATACACACATTTGCAGAGGGAATTTGAGAAAGAAGAAGAAGGAGAGAAAGAATGAAAGAATTATAATTAACCGTATTGAATAATGAATAATTTACACATGATATACTCTGTATAACTCAATGAGTGCGCACTGGAGGAGAACAGATGCACCATAGTGGTGGTCTAGAGTGATTTGGACACACACCATCAGTTACGGGAGTGAACTGCCAGGTAGTCTAGTCTCTCAGGCAATTACGGGAGTGAACTGCCACCTAGTTGAGTTAACTAGTCAACTAGTCTTCAATTAACTGATTGAACAAAAAGTAGTGAGGAGTTAACTGAGGAAATCAAAGGTAATGCACCAGTATGGTGATGATCCCAAGGAAAGTGCGTATTAGCTAGTGATGATCCCAATGTTGCATGGTGACAAAACCAATGCAACATCTAAACTCAACTCAACTAGTCAAATTGAAGTGTCAACTAAAAGAGAATATTCTCCCCTAAAATATAGGAGACTTGATAATGACTAATTATGACTAATAAACAAGGAAAAACCTTAGGAAAAAGAAATCCTAGGTGTGTGTGAAGTAAATCCAACACCCCCCCTGAACATCACTATCGTGAAAATAAAGAATGGGTCCGGACAACGAGGCCATGTTAGGTACCCAAATACAAAATATACAATGAAATAAAGTGAGAAAAGAGGGAAAAACTCATGGGAAAATCCCCCCCTCAAGGTACAATGTATGTAAAAGTAAGAACTACCATTGCTAGGCAACTGCATCCTTCACTCCAAGACGACTTCACAGAGAATGGAACTTCTGCTCAGTGAAGGTCTTGGTGAATATGTTTGTCATCTATTCTGTTGAAGGACAGAACTGTAAGTCAATGATCCCATCGTGTACTAAGTCCCGGATGTAGTGCATGTGGATATCAATGTGCTTCGTCCACTTCCTCTGAAATGGATCTCTACAGAACTTCAGAGTGCTCTGGTTGTCACACCATATGACGATCAGTCGATGAAACTGAATTCCCAACTCAGTGAAAAAATGTTGTAGCCACATAGCCTGAATGGTTATGTTAAATACCCCTCTGTAATCTGCCTCGGCTGAAGATAGAGCAATGACAACTTGCTTCTTGCTCGACCAATAGATAGGCCCAGAACCAAGACTGAGTGAGTAACTAGATGTGGACTTGCGATCAATGCTATCGCCAACCCAGTCGGAATCAGTAAACCCGATGAGATCTAATGTAGAGTCTGCTGCATAATGAATCCAAAAGGTGATGGTGCCCTGTACGTATCGAAGGATATGCTTTGCATCCTTCCAATGTAGCTCATGCGGCTCCTGCATGAACTTGGAAACTGCGCCAACTGCATAGGAGAGGTCTGGTATAGAGTGTGTGAGATACAACAAGCTCCTCACTAGCTGTCTATACAATGTGTTGTCAACCAGTGGAGTCTCCCCACCATATTCAAGTTTGACTCCTGATAGGAAAGGAGTCGGAGCAAACTTGTAGTCTGTCATGTTAAATCTCTCAAGGAGATCTCGTGCATACTTGGCCTGAGATAGTTTAATGCCTGATGCATCCTGACTAATCTCAAGTACAAGGAAGAAGTGTAGCAAACACATGTCCGTCATCGAAAACCTGTCGTGTAGAATCCTCTTGACTGGAGCAATTGTTGAAGTCGAGCAACCGGTGATAAGCAAATCATCAATGTACATAACTACAAGTAGAAGTGAATCAACTGTCTTGAGCATGTAGACATTTGGGTCTGATTTACAATGTGCAAAGTTCTGTGACAATAGGTAGGAGTCCATCTTGGCATACCATGCCCTGAGAGCCTGCTTAAGGCCATAATGAGACTTCTTCAGTCGACAGACCAAAGATGAGTCCTGCATAAATCCCTGGGGCTTCTCCAAGTAGATCTCCTTAGAGAGATCACCATGAAGAAATGCATTCTTCATGTCCATCTGATTGACTTCCCATCCTTTGGTTGCCGCAATGGAAAGTGCCAATCGTATAGAATCCATCTTCGTTACTGGAGCAAAGGTCTCATCATAGTCAATACCATGAACCTGCTGAAAGCCTTTGGCGACAAGCCTAGATTTGTATCTACTAATCTATCCATACATTGCGCTCTTGGTCCTGTAGACCCATCTGCATCTGACAAGTTTCCTCCGAGAAGGAAGGGGAACTAGATCTCAAGTCTGGTTCTCGAGGAGGGAGTTGTACTCCTCTTCCATGGTGGATTCCCAAAAGGAATTTCCAGTAGCCTCACCATAAGACTGTGGATTTGAAGACTGAACCAAGAAAATATGCCTCGAGGGCAATGGTTTAGTTGCAGTGAGTGCAACAAGAGGCTCCTTGAAATCAGATTGAGTCCTTCTAGTATCGGTTGGATCACCAATGAGATCCCCTACAACCTGAAGAGTAGTCTGTGCCCACTTGGGCCTCTGCTTTGGCTCTGCAACTGCATATGGATGCTCTGACTCTGCATCCGACTGTATTGACTCTGAATCTGAATCATATGAGTCCTCTGAATCACAACTCTTGTCTGAAGAAGAGTCAACATGTGCATACTCATCATCTCAGACAGGTGGAAGAATGAAGGTGTCTGCATGCTCCTGCTGAGGTGCATGCGAGACACTTTCCTCAAATTGGACACTTCGCTCAATGATGAGTCGGTCTGAGGAAAGATCGATAAGCCTATATCCCTTCACACCGTAGGGATATCCAACAAAAATGCACTTAGTTCTCTGTGGATCAAGTTCCTTCCTCTTTAAGAGACAATCCACGCCCATGCACGTGAACCAAGAATGCAAAAGTGGGTCGCTTTCGGTTTGAGGCCGCTCCAAGCCTCGTAAGGGGTCTTATCCTTGACAGATCTATGGGGAAAACTATTTTGGATGTATGTTTCACAATTAAGTGCTTCGATCCATAGTCTATGTGGTAGAGACTTTGCATGCAACATGCCATCTCCTTTTGAGATCTGTTTTTCTGCTTAGAAACTTCGTTTTGTTTCGGAGTATAGGGAATTGTGTGCTGCAACTGAATCCCTACCTCATGGAAAAGATTATGGATCTCATGATTTACATACTCTCCCTCGTTATCAGTTTGAAGGACTTTGATCTTCTTTCTAGACTATGTCTCAACCAAGGCTTTGAAATCTTTGAGGTGTTGAAATACCTTGGATTTTTGCCTGAGAAAGTAGATCCAAGTAAAACGTGAGAAATCATCAACAAAAATGAGAAAAAAACTCGCTTTGCTGATGTATGGATGCAGAAAGGGACCCATAAGATCACTGTGAATCAGATCTAAATGTGCGGAAGCTCGCTGAGACTTTCCTTTGTCTAATTTCTCTTGAGGGTGTTTTCCGAGAATAAATCCCTCACATACTCCCTTGGAGAAATGGATGTCCAGTAGACCATCAACCAATCTGTGTTCCTAAGTTGTTTTATGTATATAAAATTCAAATGTCCAAACCTTTCGTGCCATATCCTACTACTTTCATCAACATGAGTAATCAGTAAAGCAGAATCAGGTTCAATGAATTCAAATAAAGTATACAATCTAGACTAATGATTTACTTCACCGGTAGAAACCCTGAAGTTGGTTTGCATGTCATAGATGTCCACATAATTTGGTGTGAAGAGGACTTTCTTTTCGGTGTCAGAATTCGTCATCTGATACATGGAGAGAAGTCTGACAGAAATTTTGGGAACGTGAAACACATTCTCGAAGCTTCCATTTGTAAGGTAGTGATGCAGGAGCATCCACACCTCATCAAGTGAGCCAGCGCGTGGAGCAAAGAACAGCTGGACAGCGCCAACATAAAATTTTGAATTTCACCTTGTTGTGGGTGCGCCAAACATTAATGAGCTGATCTAATGAAGCGCACTCATGTTGTATAATAGATATGAAGGCATTTAATAGTTTTAATGCTGTTAGATAGAAATTTATTGTAGATTTGATAGCTTCAGATCGCGAGAGGGCAAACGGAATATAGGCACCCTCCTTTGTACATTGTATGATTATCAAGCATTCAGAAGAGGAGAGCCGGGAGAGAACTTGTAGAGCCCTCATGTACATATTGGATTAATAAGAAGAGCTTTTGATTCAATTTCATGACTGGTGCTGTTTTTCTCTGTGTATGTGCTCATGTGTTCATGAGTGTTTGTTTTCCATGTATGCATTTACTTTCGAATATGTTGTGCATGTGATTTCAGAGGTTTACTGATGTCTGGGAGAGAGGAGGATAAGTTTCAATTGTTTCTCTGTTGAGCCGGGAGATTCCTGCATAG
>SNQJ01S0147368.1:11776-23602 GCA_010110895.2 Picea sitchensis
TAAAGGGTTTTGAAAAACAGCATGAGTGTCAAAAGTGCAAAAAGGGTGCTAGGAATGGGACAACTCATGTGGGTAAGAGTGCTACTGGTTGACAATACCGAATATGCAAATGGAGGTGTTGGTACTGCAGAGCCAGAAGTGGGGATCCTAAAGGAAAATTTCAGAGGGTGTGACTGGAGATGTAAGTGAGATTCAAAGGGAATGAATACATGCCAGTGCTGAGTATATACCTGAAGTGGTTGTGTTTATATATGATGACCAAGTACCTACACACATGAAAACCAAATACCCGATGTGAACAATATCTGAAGAGAATCGAACATATGAGCATTTATTTGATAATTTTGAATATGCACCTGTGTACCTAGTCAAGGTATGAAAAAATGGCATCCCAGGGGCTCAGGATGAAATGAGGCCCAGGGACTTTCATGATGTAGATGATGGGATGCTGATCCCATGGCTGAAGACGGATCGAGAAATGGACACCCGAAGCTCCCAAAATGGTGAGTGGAAGTTTGGCGAAAAGGCCTATATATAGTTGTAGGGCCCACATTGCCACCTCATTTGTACTTGTTGCGATAGCGACTGGACGAGAAGTATTCAGAGGAGATTTGGAGATTCTGGGAGGATGAGGCATCCGATTGAGGACCAACGAGCTTCAGGTGAGTGGTCTGATCATCCTGCATAGAATTAGGGTTTCATTTTTGGGCAGGGGCTGTATGGAGGGCCATATAGAAGGTTTTATGAGTGTGGGCCCCCACGTGCATGGGCGATATAGAAGTAGGTGTGCACAGGTGCGTGCCTGCCCATCGGATAGGTGTGCATGGGGGCGCCTATAAGGGGGACAAGGGTGTGCACTATGTGCATCCCTATTGGCTGCATAGTTACGCATGTGTGTGCGACTGTGTATTGGGCAAGCATGCTCTAAAGCGCGCCTGTAAGTTGAGTAGGTGCACATGAGTGCACGCCTATAGGATGGACAGGTGTGTCTGTGTGTGCACCTATGTAGTGAACAAGAACACATACATGTGCACCTGTGGAGTGAATAAGAGTGCACGTGTGCATGCCTGTGGGTTTAAATAGCCGTGCCTTGGAGGCAAGGTTGACGGGTGTAAAACTTAGCTTTTTGATGTTGCTTATGGTCCATGTGACTGAATTAGGAATGTTTTATGTGGTTGTAGGTGATCATTGTACATGATGTTGGTGGGTTGGCGAGAGTGGGATTGGTCCCAGATGAGAGACGCCATGGCTATTGAGGAGCCAGGGGTACATGTGACTTTGGCAGCCTGTGGGCTACTGAATTTCTTTGAGTGCCCGTTGATATGGGCGTAGGAGTATCTCCTGTAGTTTCTTATCCGGATGTGGAGCCCGGACCTGCATTGCTTCATAGTGCAGGGAGAGCAGATTGCCTTCACTACAGTGGAGGATGTATACTTTTTGACTGGGATCCCATTTTGGGGAACGCCCCTACCGGTGGAGCCGGTGTTACCGAGGGATGTGTCACTAGTGACAGTTGGCTGGAGGTACTATTTGGGGGTGAAATTTATGTCTGAAACTATCGTGAGCATTGGGGTGATGGATTCCCTAGCACATCACTACATAGCAACGATGATTGTGAGAGTTTATGGGTCTCTGGTGATGTAGCGGATCAATGGTGGTTAGTTGTGTGTGATGGAGAGGGTGTTGGCTGATGAGCATTTCTCCTGGGGGCTTACGCTACATGCCAAGATGGTAAGACATCTAGACCACTATCGGTCCATAGATACAGGAGAGTTTATCTTCGGGTCCATCCTGGTGGCCTGGTTTTTGGAGAGGGTGCCTATGTTGCGCCCTAGGATTTTATTGGGTGCACCTGGGGCGCGAGAGCGGTGACTAAAGTGGTGGTCGACTATTTTTATTCACCACAGTGGTGGTGAGGGCGGGCACTTCTTTACTGCTAAGGCAGCGCAGGTGTGGCGGTAGATGCCGCAAGTGATCTTGTAGTTCCCTTATGCTAGGGTTGACTTTTGAGAGGATCCGAACATGGTGTTACCTCCAGGGGAGGTGTTTGACCGTCAAGGTATGTTGATGAGTTTTATATGTATGTTTTGTTTGAGATAGCATGATATATATATGTATGATATAGATGTTGATACTATCTATTGTTTTTTGTGTGTGTAGATGTGGCACCTCGTGGGCACGAGGTGGAGTTGCGGAGAGCGTCGGCTTGTCAGGCGTAAGAGAGACCGCCATGGGGAGGGATGTGGGTTGGAGAGAGACGTCGGCGTGAGGACGTCACGGCGAGACCAACTGATTCTGAGAAAACAACAAGGAGACGCCTGTTTGATGACCCTGGTGCTAGGCCATCACATGCTCCTCTGGTGGATGTCGGAGTAGATTTTGAGGACATATGCCATCACGTGGAGGCGGTGTTACAAGGCGTGCCTGAGGGCATGTGGTCTTGCATCTAGGATGAGGGCATCCTGGAGTAGTGTGTGGGGATTCCGCTACCATGGCGGGCTGTGGTACGACAGGCAGCAGTGGCTGGTGCTGCAATGACTAGACGACTACCTCCAGGGTAGGATGGACCAGCAGTGGGTGGGCAACCATCGCCTAAGGGAGGAGCAGGCGGTGGTGCTCTAGAGTCACCTTGAGTGGTTTTCTATGTATTTGTTGTATTTTTGTATATAGGCTAGTGAGCCCATTTTGTACCGAGGTGCTTCACTGGCCTGCAGATACTTGTATTTTTGTATGTAAACATTTGGATGGCACTGTAGACCGTTCTATATATATATGAGTATACATTTTGAGATCTATGTGGTGTTTACATGTGTTTTGTTAATGTGTTGATGATGTCTAATCTATATATGTTGTGACAGGTTTTTGATATGTTTATGTATGTGTAGAGGTAGCTTGATGTGATATATGCCAGTCTAACACAATATTAGCTAGGTTATCTGTAATTTGATTCAATTGTCTTGGAATATGTGTAAATGTAATGGAATCAAAATGTCGAGATAAAATTCTAACCTGCAGGTATTTGCGAAAGAGGCAAGGATCGCATATGCGGTACACATTGTTGAGTTGGAGAACGACTAGTTGGGAGTCGAGGAAGATGCTAAGGTGACGAATATGATGATGATGGGAATCGTCCAGGAGGCCAATGACGATAGAGTATTCGGCTTGGTTGTTGGTTGCTGAACCCAAACATATGTCGCTTGAATGGAGCGTTTCATGTGAGGGGGTGTAGAGAGCCCAAGCGGCCGAAGCAAGATTTTGTGTCTAACGACTGGCGTCGTTGATGTAATCAATGTGCTAGGCCAGTGGAGGAAGCATCTGTCAATAGCACAAATGATAGTTCAGACGTGATGGATGGAAAAAAAGATTAAAAACACTATAAAAGAAATAACCTAAAGTAGAATGACTACGTTTAAGCATAATTTTTTTTTAAGTATAACCTGTTGATGGGCTCTTTGAGAGAGAGGCCTTCAGGAGAGGCCAGGATGTATGTACCTTTGGTGAGACAATGTTGGATAATGTATGGGCCATGCCATAGTGACTTGAATTTGTCATGGCCAAAGGTATCATGAGCGATATCGTAAGCAAGGACGAGGTCGCCTTCATGAAATGAGCGAAGGTTGACATGTCGATCAAAGGTAGCCTTTGATCATTTTTTAGCTGCCTCATTGTTCTGTAATGAAGATCGACGATCTTTATTCAGGGACTCTAAGTTCAGCAAGCGCTACTCCATTGGAGCAGTGTTGGGTAATATCTCAATTGCAGTGCGTAAGGTGGGAATTTCACACTCAATGGGAAGAGTGGCCTCAACCCCATGGACTAGATGAAATGGTGTGAAACCAGTAGCTATTTTCACAGTCGTACGATAATCCAATAGCACAAAAAATAACATATGATGCCAATTGTTCTTATGTTTATTAACCGCACGCTGTAACATGGTCTTGAGGACCTTGTTAACTGCTTCGACCTGTCCATTACACTAAGGGTAATATGGTGAGGCAAACTCATGGGAGAATCCTAACCGAGATGGGAGTTCGATGAAAATCTCATTCTTGAAGTGTTTCCTGTGATCAAAAACAAGTTGGAGTGGTACTCCAAAGCGAGATATGACGTGGTTAAAGAAAAAACCCACTGCGGTGTCAGTGGTATTGCTGAAGGTGGACATAGCTTCTGCCCATTTGGTGAAGTAATTGACTATGACAACAATGTATTTGTGACCATTGCTGGAGGGGGGATTACAAGTCATGAAGTCGATGCCCCATTTACCAAAAGGGCCGGTAGTGATGACTGGATGAAGAAGAGTAGGTGGTGCTCAGGCTTTATTGGCATAAAGGTGACACTTCTCGCATTGTTTCATGGTGTGAATGCAATCATGAAATAAGGTAGGCCAAAAGTAACCTACTCGGATAATCTTTTGAGCAGTGGATATTCCTGAAAGATGGCCCCCACATGCGTCACTGTGGCAGTCATTCAAGACTCTATCAGCTTCATCAATGGTTAGGCATCGATGAAGAATGGTGTCAACCCCTCACCTGTATAAGATGTCTCCGATGAGGAGGTAGCAGGGGGGCTGGTGGAAAATACTACGATGATCATCTCGTGAAATATGGTTACCAAACTTTTGAGTTCGAAGGTAGATGAGGAGGTCGCCGTACCAAGGATCATCCGAAGTGATGTAAAAGAGATGTTTGTCGAGAAAGTCGGTATTGATGAGGGCACTGGTGGTGTCAGAGGGGAGGGCTGTGACAAGTGCGATGAGAATGAGGGCTTTCTTTCTCTTGGGTGTTAAGAATTCAAGATTGTACTCCTGAAGGATAACAATCCATCGAGCAAATTTTTCGTTAATATGCCGACAACTGAGAAAGTATTGCATAGGGTTGGAATCTGTGACAACCTTAGTTGTGCGAAGCAGAATGTAGTGACGCAGTTTCTAGACTACGAGGATGACTGCAAGAGATAGTTTCTCTTCGTGTTTATACTTCAAGGGTGGCCCTGAGAGGTTTTTACTAACGTAATAAATGACATGCTCACGATTGTCATCACCTAGTTGAACGAGAACTCCTACTACTGAAACATCTGATACTGATACGTAGAGGATATAGTCGTGATTATAGTCAGGTGCACTAATTAAAGGGGTGTTGGAGAACACCATTTTAAGATCGTCAAATGACTGTTGGGCATGTTTGTCCCAGTGAAATGGGATGTTGTGACATAGTAAGAGAAGGAAACCATGTGCGTGAATGGCGTAGTCTGGGACAAATCATCGTAGAAAGTTAGCCTTACCTTGTAGTCTCTGAAGTTGACGTAAATTCTAGGGAGGTGGAATTGCAGTGATAGGTTGGACTTTGAGGGGGTCCGTGGTAAGACCTTTTTGAGAAATTATGAAGCTGAAAAGACACCCCGCGATGACATAGAATACCCACTTGAGGTGATTCAATTGGATGTTGTACTGACGACACCACTGGAAGATGATTCGTAAATCATCAAGATGTTGGGTGCATTTCATGGATCAAGCTGTGAGGTCGTCCAAGTATGCGAGGATGATATGAGCCATATCGTGAAAGATGTATGTCATCGCTCGTTGGAAATTTGTGCCAGCATTCTTTAAGCCAAAAGGCATGACACGATATGTAAAAGTATCCCAAGGGGTAGTGAATGCAGTTTTGTACTGATCGACTGGGTGAATTTGAATTTGATTATAACCAGAGAAATCGTCCATGAAGGATAGAGCCTCATGGCCTGCATAGTCGTCGATAACTTGATTGATGAAAGGCATTGGAAATTTGTCTTTGGGACATGCGTGATTGAGATCATGAAAGTCCGTGTAGACGCAGATAGTGCCCTATTTTTTGTTAACGGGTACAGGGTTGGAAACCCATGATGTATAGGTGATGGGGTAGATGAAACTGGAAGTGCGTAACTTGTCAATTTCGACTTTGATGGCGGCTGCTTTGGATGGGTGTAGCGGTCGTTGTTTTTGATGAACTGGTGTGATGTCGGGCTAGGTGTTGATGCGATGTTCGATGATAGAGGGATCAAGGCCAGGCATTTCCATGTATGACCAGGCAAAAATATCCTGATATTCCTGGAAGAGGGATTTATAGGCGGTGATTTCTTGAGGAGTGTAAGAAGCTCCAATGGTGATTTCCTTGACGACGCCATTTTTCATGGAAATGTCGATTTTAATGGTCGGGGAAATGTTGGCCATGTTTCCTTCTTCAAAAGCATCAGGGGCAGGAATGGGGTTTTTGAACCAGTCAATAGGCCCTGATGGGATAAAATCCTTGGTTTCCACTGCATATATGGGGTGTTGGTTAGGAGGCGTGGAGGCTTCTTGTGGAAAGAAGAGTGCGCAGTGGTGTAGTGCATCCCATCAGTAGTTCGGGTTGTTTAACTCTTCTAGTATTTCCTCGTCACAGTGGAAGTGATGGGAATACAAGGGGTCATGAAGAGTGATATCGATGATTGTGGTTGTGTGGCTAACCCCTAGTGATGAAGACGCAGGGGGAATGATGCAAGGAGATGGTGATGATTCGCTCGAGATAAACCAAATATCAAAGTACTGAGGAGTACCTGTGGTAGTTGGGTGTAAATTTTCTATAGGGAAATGAGTGGGAGATTTGGGGGGATTGGGGAGTGAATCCTCAGATAAGTCCTCCAAGAACTATGGAGGCATTGGAAGGGCCTCAGGTTCAGAAGAAATGACATGAAGAACCTCTAGTGACGAGGTAAGGTCAACTATCGATTCTGTGGGCCTTTGAAGCCGAGTCAGTTGGCGTTGCCTGTATTCAATGATCATAGGACATTGGTATGTAAAATGATCAAATGATTCACATAGAGAGCAAGGGCATCTCATATGTTCATTGACTGAAGTTGTGACATAACGGATGTCAGTGATTTTTGGTAAGGATGACATAGCTAGACTGGGTTCACTCTGGAATATTTTGTGTACTGTGGCTAAGGTTTTTCGAAAGCGTGGCAGTGTTGGGCAATGGTGGGTGTAATGGCCATATTCTGAACATATAGAACAAGTGAATTTGGTTCGCAACCCTTTACTACTTGAATGGGGGGTGGTAGCGACAGTACTGGCGAGCGTTGAGGGAGTTTGATTGAGTGGAATCAAATTCCGTAACTCTGGTAGGGATGGGCAGTTGTTGGTTTGGTTTCCATCTTTCTCACATAGTGCGCAAGGAGGTTGGATGCACAGAGGAAGTGGAGTTGTGGGCTCCTTCTTCTTTCTCTTGCCCCTAGCTGTGGCAGGGGGGTTAGTGAGTGGGGGTGTAGAGGGTATGGTGGGAGTAAGTATGGGAATCATCATTGGGATTCCTTCCATTTGGGGGGGTAGGGATGGTCGAGGGACCATCTCTGGTGGATGTACATACCAAACTGGAATTGCTAACACCATATTAGGTAGGGTAAGCGTTGCGGTTACCTGGAAAGCTTCGATGCCAAGTGGAGGTTAAAAGAAGGGAATTTGAGTGATGGCTTGGGGAACTGTCTCCCAAACTAGGATATGTCCTTGGGGAGAGGTGAAATCGTAGACTGGTGGGGTCGATGAGTTCGCAGGAGGCTCGTGAGGGGGAAGTTCTGTGACTGGTGGGACGTTAGATATGATAGAAGCCTCCTTAAGAGCAAGGGTATCCTCTGTGTGAGTTCCGTTAGATGATACAACGTATACTTGATTGGAAGGATGAAGGAGCGGTGGTGCTCCATGGTCAGTTCCTAACAATGATGAATCTTTGAAAATTCCAGGACCCATCTTGACGAGTTGGTATGCATCATGACTCGTGTGGATGAGAGGAAGAATGTTATCGATGTTGGCAGATGGGTTAGGCTCGTAATGTGAGACTTGGTCAATGGTAATGATATTCCCATTGTGGGGGAACATCATTGTTTGAAAGATGGACGAGGCAACTACGTTCATAGCGTACATGTAACTACGACCAAACATGACATTATAATTGAGTGGGGCATCGATAACTTTGATGTCAATGAGAATAGTCTTGCCCCCAAGTTCTATGAGGACATTTTGGAAGAGCCCTTCAAGAGACGATGGTCGTGTGTTGTAATCTCGTAGGGTAATGGAAGAGTGTATGAGTTTGGGGGAACCAAGTTTCTGCCATATAGATTTGGACATAATGCATGTAGATGCACCTTCATCGATGATACACAGATGAACTGTGATGTTCCGTATTTTGACTAGGATTTGAAAAGCGATCAAGGCGGGAAGGTGGGGTTCTCTGCTGTCAAGATCAAATGTAATGAGTTGAGTATCTGCAGGGTCGACTGCCCCCAAGGCAAAAAGTAATGATTTCCGCTGAGTGGGGCAAGTCTGAAGGACTTCTAAGACTGACATGGCAACCAAGGATTGTGCTAAGTCATCAACCAAACTATAATTATGAGCAACCCTAGCTTGTGGGTTGTGGACATTCCTGCGTAATGGGATATGAGGGATGTGAAGAGGTGGCTCTGTGTTATGGCAAGGGATCACCAACGGGGGTCCCATCGATGCAGGGTTTGTCTCTGAATGGATGGGAGAAGACTCAACGGGTGCATGATACTGACAGTTACATGTTTACAGAAGGATTTCTTCCTCACTAGTGAGGAGGATCGTGCGATCTGCTGGATTGTTCAGATTGAGGTACTATCCCACTTGAGGTAGGGGAGGTTGCATGTCCTGTTGGGTGTTTATCAGACCTTGGTGTGGAATAGGATTCTACAACACGACAGGGGGGGTTGTTACACGTATTTTTGTGGTGCTTGTTGAGGGGCAGGTGGTGCTGGAGGATGGGGTAGACTGCCTGAGTCTTTCAATCATTTGAAATCAGTGATTTGTGGGCAATGATGAGTGTAATGACCGAACTCACCACAAAGGGCACAAGGGAAGTTGGTTTTAACAATATTGTTATTTCTCCCTTGACGCCTATTGTTATTTCCCCCCTAGGGGTTCTGATTCCCTTGGTTCTGGTTTCCTCTAGTAGGTTGGTTCTGTTGGGGTTGATTCCTACCTTGACCTAGATCGTTGTTGTTCCTGTTTCATCCTTTCTTTTTGGCATTGCTTGATGGATGGGTCGGATTTTCCATATTCAGCTGTTCAAAATTTTGATATTGCTGAATGAAAGAGGGTTGAACAAAATTCACCCCAGCATGAGGATGTGGGGGAGCCATGGGTTGTGGGGGGCCAGGAAATGGAAAGTATGGATTTTGTGGGGGTAACGATCCATAAGGTACATAGGAAGGTGTGGTGCTTTTGCTAGTACTATAAGTTGAGGTAGAGGGGGTACCAGAACTCGGTTGAATGGGTGGGTGTATGGGGGGTGCCAGCGGTGGCCCACTGATGGGTGGAGGCATAGCAACATGGTATGGTTGTTGATAAGGGGGTGCAGGGTAATAAGAAGTGCCCCCATATGCTGGTAGGTATTGAGGTGTTCCATACATTGGTGGTTGTTGGGGTTGTGGACTGTGGTGAGTGGTGTTACCAATCAGTCCGTCTACTAAGTGAGACATCCCAGGTTTGTCTTGGCCAAATGGCATAGGTTTTGGGAGATTAGGAAGTACAGTGTATAAGTACCCTGACTGTGCATAGATGAGGTCATATTGTTGAGCCTTGCTGAAATCTTCTTCTTCTGATTGAGGGAAGGTGGAAGCTACATCCTTACCAAGGAGAGAGACAAGTGATCAAAGAAACCAGTCAAGACATTGTTGCTTGGTGGTTTCTGCTTTGCACAAACTACGTCGCCTACGCCACTTGTGAATGTGATCAACAATATGTGTGGTTGAGGTTTGTTTGAAATTAGAGAGTAGTTCTAGACCATTGTGGTGGTGGATTGGAAATTGGAAGAAGGTCAAGAATGCTTTGGCCAAGGACTCGAAAGTCACATGGGACCTTGATTTTTCATCTACATACCATTTGGTCGATGGGCCAGTGAGTGTGCGTTGAAATAATCGCAGTCTGATGGAATCATCCATAATTCTATTGGAATAGAACCATAGGTGAAAAGTCATGACGTGGTTGGCAGGGTCATCTCCTACCTTTCCTTCAAACTTGGGTATGTCTGAAGGTAGTTTGGTGGGCATTGCAGGCCATGTGGGGTCATGCAAAATAGGATCATTGGTTAGTTTTCTTAGATATAGTATGTTGAGAGAGGCCAAATATGGCATTTCTAGTGGGGGGAGAGGATTAGCTCCAGCCATGGTGTAAGTGTGTTGTGAACCTGAATCTTGAGGGGAGCTAGGTGGGTTGGTACTTCCCTTTTGAGAGGAAGTTGGTCCCCCGCTTCCATGTAAAGGAGAGCGAGTGGACAGAGGGACTTGGGAAGTGGACCCAAGTAATGTGGAACCAAGCAAAGCTGATCCTAAAACAATAGCACTCACAGGAGTGTGTGAAGGTGCTGCCGATGAGTGGGCAAGACTAGACACTCCCCCTAAGATAGGAGGGAGGTTTAACAAGTGTCGGGAATGATGGGGATTCTTTGGGTCCCCTATGATGTCCAACTAGCTGAGTGAATGTGTGCAAATGGTGGTGAGAGTAATAAAGAAACAAGAGACTTTTGTTTGTAAATTTTGAACTTTTCACAATATATATATCCAAATCAAAATGTAGTTAGAAGTGCATCATACATAAAATATTTTGAAAAAGAGGCATATATGTGAATAAGTGGGTTTTGTCTACGTGGGGAATCAAAGAAAACAAATGCTCGTGTTCTAAAAGACGTAACATCCTTCCTCTCAAATAGCACTGGACCTTCCAATAGTACTCAACAGTGGGCTCTGAAGTCACTAGAAGAGAAACTAGTGAAGGATGAAATAATTGGTTATAATGAGGGGTAAAGGGGGCATATCCTGAAAGAGCTAGTGAT
Organism: Picea sitchensis; assembly: GCA_010110895.2. Lineage (NCBI taxonomy): Eukaryota > Viridiplantae > Streptophyta > Pinopsida > Pinales > Pinaceae > Picea > Picea sitchensis. The sequence goes on from SNQJ01S0147368.1 coordinate 22,633, forward strand.
ATTTTCCAATAGCTGCACAAAATCCAATCAAGGTGCAATTTCAGCCCACAATTGCCACCTGGGTAGATATACTAAAATTTGGTCATTAGGTACCTCGGTCAAAGTGCGACATTTAGATTTTCAGCCTCAAAAATGGGTCACGGGCTGGATCCCATCCAAGAGGTGAGTGCCTCAAGGGGGGACACACAGAACAACTGGACCTCGGCCTTCAACCCTTCATGGGTATCTCCCTGCCTTATGATATTAGGAACATTTGACTTGGAGGATTTTCAGTTCCCTATTTGACAACTTCTATGGTGTTTGACAATGTGAGAACCAGATAACGGGGAGTTATTTGGATGCCTATCCCCGAAATCCTACTTAGACTAAAAAAAATCTTTTGGCACCTCCTGTGGAGGAAAACTTAGTGAGATTTTAGAAATTTTTTAGATGTAGTTATTTTGAGAGGTCGGGGGTGTGAACCAACCTCGTTGAATTAAAATGGTAGTGGATAGTTTCGTCAAGAAAAGGGTGGGGTGTTTCGGAATCCCTTTGGAGGAAACTTATTTTGACCTCCACGTTTCAAGAAGAAGCTATGTGAGTGATAAGTGACTTTTGTGTGTGAATGAGTAAAAGTGTGCCAATTTTTAGTGAATTAAGTGTCACCTTGCTGCATGTGGACTTCGCTTGGTCCTTACAAGTGTTGATGACCTAATTAACTAAGTGCCTTTGGTACAACCTTGCGTAATTCAAAAGTCCCTAGGAAGCTAGCATGTGGACATGTGGGTCCGTTACTATTCCTTTAACTCCCTATTGTGAAGTAATCTAAGAAAATATTTGAAACTATCCTAGATTGATCATGTGGGCATGTATGGGCCCGTTACAAAACCTTTAAACTTCCCTAGTGATTTGATCTAAGAAAGTAAATTTCAACACTATCCTATCTTTGTAGCATGTGGGCATGTATGGGCCCATTACAATATTAAGATGT
>SNQJ01S0147369.1:0-15798 GCA_010110895.2 Picea sitchensis
TGGGTAGTGTAGTCGTACACTAATATTACACTCCTACCTTGAGTTTTGAAGATGTTGAAGTTGTTGCTCGAGCTCTGAAGACCTCATCTCCAGTCATCAGGTTGTATCAGCTTCTAGAAGATGGATACTCTATATGTATATATTTTTTATTTTGAGATGTAGGTCCACTGTGTATTGTTCGCGGATACACTTTTTATAGTTATTTGACATGGATCTATAGTTTATTTGATTGGTAGCCATGATTCTATTTTATCCCGAGCATGGGTATGCTCGCCTCAGTGAGACATTTGTTATTTTGCATATGGTGCCTCCTGATTCCTGGTTCCTAGGCTCACTTGTTCGGCACATCAGTAAAGATTGGTAATGTATTTCGGCCATTAGATGCTCTTTTGACCTCACACATTAGGGGGCATCTGTTATAACCCTAATTTGCACCATACATGCTTACCTAGCATCAGGCCATCTCAGATTCTTTATTTGCCAAAACACTGCTGAACAACTCTTAAAAAAACCTCTTTTATAAGGGCCCACGTGCCCTACTCCATTACTGCATACGTGTACACGCTAGCTGACCTAAAACAGCCTGCCTGTACCTACAAAAGCATGAAAAAATGAAATTTTCCGACGGAACACACAACTTTGGGTGAGTTAACTGAAACTCCTGGCCATGCATGGTCGAGGGTTTGTCCAAATACCTATCTTCTTCTAGCCTATAAAAGAAGGGTTAGGTGTCCCATTTGGAGAAGGAGAATAATAGTAAAGAAACTCTACCCAATTGCACATTCCCATTGTCCGAACCCTTTAGCCATCCTTGTGCAAAGAGAGATATAAAGAAAATAAGTTGGAGTACATTTGAAGAGGAGCCCAGGATCAGGTTCACAGAGCAGTGGTTGGTCTCGAAATTGTAAGTTGATTCATTAAAGTTAATAATAAAGAAATGTTTTTCCCATCCCACTATATGATTTCTTCATAGTTTAGTGAATATATGTTTGAATCTCTAACCCATTAATATGTAGAACAAATGCATGTAGAGTTTGTTGCTTGTTTTGTACACAATTCAGTCTTGGGAGGATAGTTGCTAGAAAGAGATCAAGCGTGAAGAAGGATCGACATCGAACGTATGGAACAAGGTATGTTCATTTAACCATGTATTTGCTTAAAAGAAATGGGGATTAGGTCTGGGACGACGGTAGAAAGTAGGATTCTTTCGGTCTTATCTGCATGCATAATATAACCCTAAATGCTAGTCTGTAGTGGGATTTCCCACCACAACAACGTGTCCTTGCTGACATGTTCTGCTAAAATGGTATGCCACATGTCCTGCTGACGTGGTCTACCACATTTCCTTACTGATGTGGTATGCTAACGTAGATCTCCCTGATCTTATGGTCATAATAGTATCTGAAATGTATCTCAGATCGACGACTGAAATTTACTTCATATTTTTGGCTTTCAGGACTTCAGATAATTCAATCTCTCAACTTCACAATACTTTCGAAGTGAGATTCCCCAAAGTGTAACTTTCTCACAACTTTTAACCCGAAACAAATGTTGTTCGTTGATCATGGTTTTAGATCGACGACTTGATATATCTGTGAAACTAATTTTCCTTGGATTAAATCCAACAGATCTTCTTCTAGCTTATCCTATCCTTCTAGTTTAGAATGATCCAATGGTTTGTCGAGTATTCGAATTCTCATCCCTTTTACCTCACTTATCCTATCCTTCCACTTAATGTGATCTGACGACTGATGAAAATTTGGGTAATCGAGATCTCAGATCCCAGCTCTTGCTTATCCTATATTTCCACTTTAAAGTGATCCAACGGATGAGGAGACTCTCAAAGTAGATCAACAATCAAGGATGATTGTGATGTCTTCAACTAGAATGACTTTAAAGACTATCGTCGAGTTCCGCAATGGAAATTGTTCTTTAGTATTGGAATTGATTCCAACCGTAGATCTATTGTCAAGTGACGATCGACGGTTTATGTGGATTGTAGAACCACAACTTTAGAGTGTTTTAATATGTTACCCAAACTTCACAATATAAATTTGTGCAATTGTTGGTGAGTCAACCACAATCGTCGATCTTTGAACCTATAAGATCTGACGGTCCTGACTAATTGCAGGATTGGAACTAGCGAGACATTTAATTTTCCTTTCTCTCTCTGCAATCTATCTTTGTTGTTGATTTGGCATGCATATCCTACGGTTACAACTTGATATGATCATTGACCAATCCTCCAACGGTCCTTAAGCCTACATTCACTCATATGAACGACGTCTATTACATGAGATGATCAACATCATCAATTTCTTGATCGGACGACTGCTGAGGCTTCTCACCTTTTCTTGTGCATCGATCGACTTCTCAGTCTTTCCATCGATCCCGACGACATTTCTACAATGCACTCTTCCTTCTGAGATTTGATCTTTGGCATACTATCATAATGTTTGACATTCTCATCCTTTGCATACTTTCAATGTGCTTTTCCTTCTGAGCTTTGATCTTTGCATACTGTTTGACATTCTTTGCTAACTGATATACTGTTGACATCAATGACAATTTTATCTATGATAAATCAACATTGACAATTCATCATAACAACTTATCATCACATTATAATGACATCAAGTGTTGACATCAATGACAACATATCAATGACAATATGTCCAACAGGTGAATCAAGTGATTGAGGATATGTTGAGGATGTATTTGATGGATAAACCATCAAAATGGGAATACTACCTACACTTAGTAGAGTTTTCTTATAATAATGAGTACCAAACATCTCTAAAGATGAGCCCATTTGAGGCACTTTATGGAAGACAGTGCAACACACCGATAAGCTGGGATAACCCAGTAGATAGAGAAGTGGTTGGGCCAGATTTACTCAGGTAAATGGAGGAGAAAATTTTGAAAATAAAAAAAAATTTAAAGGTTTCCCAAGACAAGAAGAAAAGATATGCTGATAAGAGAAAAAATCCCAGGGAATTTAAAGTGGGGGACCATGTATTCTTGAAAGTGAAGGTCAACAGAAGTTCCCTAAATTTGGGAAATTGTTCAAAGTTGGCAACTCGCTATTGTGGGCCGTTTGAAATCCCAAAGAGGATTAGGCATGTAGCATACATGATTGCATTGCCTACATCAATGAAAATTCATAATGTATTTCAAATATCATTGCTTAATAAATATATACCTAATGCTAATCATGTTATTGATTGGAATGTGATTTAGGTGGAGCAAGAAGGTGATTTCCAAGTACATCCGGTACACATTCTGGAATAGAAAATCAAACAACTCTGGAATCGATCCATAGGTCTTGTAAAGGTCCAATGGACCTGGTATGGTCTTGAGGATGCAACTTGGGAGCATAAAGATGCTATGCGAGCAAAATACCCGCATAGTTTTGAGGATTTTTTTAATTTTGGTTGTATATGTGTACATAATGCATTGAGGACAATGCATAAATAAGGGGAGGGGAATGTAATACGTGTAGGTCAAACCCCAACTGTAAATGTAAATGAAAATGTACTTAAGCTGGTGAGTTGTTTGATATCAATTTTGCATGCACCTTCCATGGTATAGTGTGCACATGTAATGTGCACTAAAATGATGAAGGGTGCACATTCCAAGATACTGCGCACAACAAACTTAAGTGCACATGATTTTGAGGCCAGGGAGACTTTGTGTATATGTTGTGTTTTATAGGTTGGTGAGCCAGTTATTATAAGCTAGGAGGCTTATGTGTTGAATTAGGCCAAAGAGCCTAGATGCTAAAGGTCAATGAGCCTATTTTTTTATATGTATTATCATTAATATAATACATCGTTGTGTGTAGACCGACCACAATAAAAGAGTATGGGGGACTAAAATCCACTAGTTAGGGAAAGGGTGGGGGATAAAACTCAAGGAGAAGGGGATAATATAGGGAGCTTAAGAAAAAAAAGAATATTATATTAATATTCCTTAAAGTATAAAGTTTGGATAATTATTTTATCCTAAGTTCTAAGGATGGGGACAAGTGGACCAAAGTAGCTCTCAACATGAAAAGTGTCAAGTTGGGAACATGCATACATATAGCTTGGAATTAGTTCATTTTCCCATTCATTGGATGACCATTCACTCACTCATTCAACTATCCTCAGTACTTTCTTGTACCTGTACATGTATCTGTACCCATACCTGTATTTGTACATGGTTAGATTGGAAGATGAACTGAAGAAGCGGGTTGTCAGGTTCCTGGGATATTAAAGAGGCGGGTTGTCATGCCCATAAGAAATTTATCTCTATGTGAGAGAATTGTTGGGAATTGATTTACCAGAGGTGCTAAACTACAGCTACAAGTCTCTGAGACTTCCTGTCCAGCCTGTTGTTGAAGCCCTGGAAAGGAAGTGAGGCAGTCGAGGGAATGTTGAGCAGAGAAGGGGCACACTTCCTAGGGCGGGACATGCATGTGGGGAATGAGGTACTGTAGGATGTTAGTTTGAGTGGCACCTGTGACAGATTATTTCATGTTTTCTGAGATACATCAACCTGGTTAGGAAATCCCTTTACTCGGGTGGATTTTAGTCCCAACTCGAGGGTGACCCACTGCTGAGAGTGATGAGAAGTGTGGTCTAAGGCTGGGAGGTTAGTGGAAGGTCTGTACGCAGTTGGTGATATTATTACCAAGATAAGTGGCAATTGTGTGTTAATTTATATGTCACATTATTATTTATGTGTTTATATTTATGGGCATTGCATGTCTATGCTACATGTATATGTTTACTATTATTTCCATATGAATCTATGCATTTAGAGAATGTATTTTTCTGTTTTAAGTTTAATATATAAAGTTTTGCAAGAGTTTATGTGTGTATATGTTTTAATTTGCATACAGTTCGAATTTTTTTATGTGGAATAAACCAGTTGGATGTTGGGGATGTCACATGTGAACTATAACATGCATCAATCATAAATCATAACATAGACCATGAATACAACCGGTACCATATACCATATCATCAATCATGTATAGACATGTACCATATAATCAATTAAGTATCTCAAAGAACCAATGCATGTCCCTCATGAATATTCCACCATACAAAATGAACTCAAGAATATGAACTATAAAAACCATGTCATGTATTGAACCAAATATAAGAGGGCTCCTCACTCAACCAAGAAACCAAGATATATGATATCCAAATACCAAACCAACCATACCAATTATGCCTCAAACATACACCATATTATGACCAAAGGTAACCATCCAAACAAGTATACAACCATACCAATTCCTATGTAGCTAACCTGAAACTCTGAGATATTGATATGTAGACTTCCTTCAGACTTCAACTACCTGTTACTAACATTTACTCAAACATTCATGATCCTTTTTACAGATACACGACTTTCTCTTCTACTTCCCACGTATATACACACTTTTCTCCATTGTAGCTTGCATACATACACTCCCTTTATGACCTGTAACCCGTGTATAACTCATAAAATAGGGTTTGTTGCAACTCCAAAACTTTCACCTTCAACCTTCCTTTTCTACCTCAGAAAATTCCATCACAACCTTTGTGAAAATATCACTAGATCACAAGATAGATAATCAATGAATGAGTGTGTGTGTGTGTACTTGTGAATGACTCCTTGAGGTTTGTTTATACTTGTGATAGGTAACGCCTCTCCTTAATTTATGGATTCTAGGGTTTTCTTGTTACAACAACTTTACCCTTTAATTAAAGACTTGTAATGAACTAGGGGCTTATTGACCACTTCTTCGAGGCTTACAACTTCACAAAGTCATATCTCCCTATTTGTGAGGAACTACGTGGCGTTCCACATATCACTGGAAATGGCACAATGAGTACTATCCATTTATGAGTTTCTTTTATGAATGTAATCTGTCCTTCATTTCCATATTCCTCATTCAACTTTAGGTACCAAAACCACACCATTAGCTCTTCTTCAAGGGTTGAAATCCATGAAAAATAAACTATCAACAATATTCCCCTTTGGTATTGATGGAAACACTTATGCATGACAATAAGTATACCCATGCATCCCATGTGACCATTGCTTCCCATGTCTACATTCTTCTCTCTTTGTCTCCATGCCTTTCTCTATCTCTCCCCCTTTGACATCAATGCCAACGGGTAATCCTCCTCTTGTGTTTGCTCCCTCTATCTATAGGCCTCTACTGTCTCTACTAACCTTTCTCTTCATGGTGCTTCCTCATGTAACTCTATGATGTATATGAAAATCATTCAAAAGGTTATTTACTTGAATTTGTTCAAGACTTATATTTCTCTCCCCCTATCCTATTAATCTTTATGTCGTGTGAATCATCATGGGGTATAAACTAATCCAAGCTTCTATCGGAGATACTCAAAAGTTTCCCTTGCAAGCGATTTGGTGAAGATATCCAAAATCTACTCTTTTGTCCTGACATACTCTAGCTTGATGTTCTTCTCTATAGCTTGTTCCTGTAGAAAATAATACTTGATCAAAATGTGCTTCATCTTAGAATGCAACACTATATTCTTGGATATATTGATGGTGTTGGTGTTGTCACAAAGTATTTAAATGGGTTCATCACACTTTACTTGTATATCCTGTAAGGTCTGCTTCATCCAAAGGACTCGAGTATAACAAGTCATTGTTGCAATGTATTCTTCTTCTGTTGTATACAAGGATAGTGATGATTGTTTATTTCTTAACCATGATACTAGACACTCACCCAAATATAAAGTTTCTCCACTTGTAATTCTTCTATCATCAATGCAACCTGCCCAATCTCCATCTATGTAGGCGACAAGAGATAGGTCCTTCCCTTTTGGATACCATAATCCAAACTCTTATGTACCTTTGAGGTATATGGATATCCTCTTTATTGCCATAACATGCGATTCCTTTGGTGTTGCTTGAAACCTTGAAACATGTCCAACTTCCTGCATCACATCCGGTCTGGAAGCTATTAAGTAGAGAAAGTTACCAATCATTGATCTGTATGGTCTTTGATATGCATATTTAGAATCATCATCCTTACTTAACTTACAATTGGTTTGCATAGGAGTACTGAATGGTTTGCAATATGTCATTCCAAATTTCTTCAACATTTATCTAATATACTTGGTCTGAGAGATAAAGATACCTTTGTTTCTCTGACATATCTAGAGACCCAAAAAGAAAGACAATTCTCCAAGCAAATACATCTTGAATTCATTCTTTTATGGGAAATTTATGACTCATCCTATCATCATCACTTGTGGAGATAATATCATCAAAATAAATTTCAATTATCAAGATATTATCTTGATTTACATTTATGTAGAGATTGTTTTTTGCATTTCCTTTCTTGAACCCTTGTTGTTGTAGTTATATGTCCAGTATTGAATAGAATTCTCTCGGGGCCTGCTTGAGTCCATATAACACTTTCTTTAACTTCCAAACTTATACTTCCTTTTTTTATAACATGAACCCTTTAGGTTGTTTGATGTAGACTTCTCCTTCTAATTCTCCATTTAGAAAGGTTGACTTTACATCCATCAAATAGACCTTGATTCTCTTTGAGCAAGCATAGGCTAAGATCAATCTGATTGCTTCCATCTTGGTAATTGTGGAAAATATTATTCAAAGTCTATACCTTCAAATTGAGAGTATCATTTTCATACCAATCTTTCTTTGTTCCTGGTAACTTGTCCATCCTCATTCAACTTGTTTCTGAAGACCCACTTTGTACCAAATGAGGTTCTTGTTCTTCGTCCTTGGAACTAGTTCCCATGTGTCATTATTCCCTATATGATCTAATTCTTCATCCATAGCTTTGATATAGTGTTCATCCTTGATGTATTATTAAAAACTACTCGGCTCAATAGTAGATAGTAGTGTTAGATGTTGTTGTTCTAGTGAATGGATTCTTCTTCTGGTTTCAAATCTTGCATATTTATTTCCAATTATTTGTTCTGGTGGATGATTTTTCTGCACTCGTCTGCTAGGTGTATTTGGAGGTACCTAAAGATCTTGTTGTTCTTGCTATGCTTCTATCTTCTCTTCTTCTTCATTTGATTCTTCATCTACATTTTATTTCAAATATTTTGTTCCAATGAATATTTGCTTCTTTCTTTTATCTTTCGTCCCTTTATTTCATCAACCGTCACATTGATGTTTTCTACTATTCTATTGAGTCTTATATTGAAGAATTTTTATGTTTTCATTTTGCTTGAGTACCCAACCAGTATGCCTTTATCAACTCGAGAAGCAAATTTTTCAATTATGCCATCTTCTCTTTTGATGTAGCATTTGCTTTTGAATACTTTGAATTTCTTCACATTTGCTAGTCTTCCTTTCCATAGCTCGTATGGAGTCTTATCATTGTTATTTATAATCATCCCTATGTTTTGAATGTGAACTATTGTATGCACTGCTTGTACCCAAAATATGTCTATCAACTTGGAATCCATTAACATGGTTCTGGAAATTTCCTATATTGTTTTGTTCTTCGTTTCGACAACTCCATTTTGTTGAGGTGTCCTGGATACTGAGAATTTCCTCTTTATTCCATCCTCACTACATAATTTCATGAAGTCCTTTGATGTAAATTATCCTCCATTGTCTGATCTCAAGCACCTGATTTTCAACTCTTTCTCAATTTCAACCATCTCTTTATATGTCTTGAAGTTTTCAAATGCCTCTGGCTTCTTCTTGAGAAAGAAAACTACAATCATTCTTGTGTAGTCATCAACCAATAGCATGAAGTATTGTTCACATTTCAATCCCTTCATTCTTGTTAATCCAACTAGATCAATATGTACAATCTCCAGTGGTTTTTTTTGTGGAATACTCCTTTGATTTGAACTTGGTCTTGGTTTGTTTTCCCTGTAGACAATGCTTGCATAGAATATTTGTTGGCTTTGAGATCTCAGGAATTTCTCTTACTTCTTCCCTTTTTTTGACTTTGACAAGATTATCAAAATTTGTGTGACCCATTCATCGTCCTTTCCTAAGAAACATATTTCATTTTTTATTTCATTTAGAACATATATTTTTCTTGGAGTTCTTACAGTTGTAGCCACCATTTTGGTTGATTGTGATTTCCTTATCTCACAGTTCTTTGATTCAAACACAATTTTGTGTCCTTGATCACACATTTGAATTACACTAAGCAAATTGTGTTTCATGTCTTCGACCAGTAAAATATTTTATGTTGTGGCATCCTTACTTCCAAGCTTGATCATGCCTTTTCCAAGAATTATGGTTGAGTTTTCATTCCCAAATGAAACTAATCCATATCTTTCCTTCTTCAATGTCAGAAACCTATCTTTATCACCTGACATATGCTTTGAGCATCCATTGTCAACATACCATCCACGTTTCTTGTGTTGAGATTGTAAATCAAGGTTGCATTCTTTAGTGTTGAATTGATCATGCTTTCTTATCCATATCCTTCGTGGTTCCTGATTATGACTATTGATATTTTTATTTGGTTCCCTTGGAGGAATAGTGAGTCTACAATATTTATCCATATGTCCAAATTTGTTGCACTTCTAGCATTCTATTGATCACTCAATGATCCAAATCTGTTGTAGCTTCTATTTTTTTCTTCATGAGATCTTCTTGGATAACTATTTCTTGTATAGCCTTCATTGTTGCTTATTTTCTTGGTATTGTCTCTACAATTCATAGCTTTGTGCCAAAAATTATTACATGAATAACATAAACCAAGAAAAATAGTTTGATACCTGGGAATGTAAGATCTTCTAAATGGCGTTTCTCTTCTAAATCCTTCTTCTTCTTAAGGTCTTTCTATAGTTGGTTGTTGTTGATACTAATTTATGAATATTCTAGGTGGTGCAGTGTCTTTGTAATCTTCTTCTTGAGTCTTCATGTCTTCCTCTTTCTTATAGGGACCTCTGACGGCTTCTGCATAACTTATTGGTTTTACTTCTTGCTTTGTCATTTTAGAGCTTGAACCGTCCTTTTTCTACATCCGATTGTATCCTAATCTAGATCTGTCATAGTAAGGTCTTTGACTATTAATGATATTATCCAATATCCTGTTGTTTTTTTGTTTCATTTCCTTCTTCTGGAGATATTTTCTTAGAGTGATTATCTCTGCTTCTAACCCTTCAATGATCTTGTCCTTTTCATCTAATTGTCCTCCGAGTGCTTCTTCATTTTTCTTATCTTCTTATACTTGTATTTTTAGCTTCGTGATCGTCTACTTGACTTCTTTGGAGTTGCAATTCTAAGATTTTTATTTCTTCTTAAGTTCTTCGTAGAGTGACTTATTTTTCTTCTTTTTCATCTTTAGAGCTTCTTTGGCACACATCAATTCTTCTCTCTAATTGGATTCTACTTCTTTGCATTCTTCTTCGTAGCCTTCTTCATCGGAGTCTTCTACTGCCATAAAAAGTACTCTCTTTGTATCATTGTTGTTGTCTTCATCTTTGTCTAATGAACTGTCTTCCATGGTGTAGAGACTTTTCTTGAAAATTTTATTTTTGTTTCTTCTACCCTTTTGGATCTTCTTTTTCTTTTTAGAGTCATTTTATTCATTACTTTCCTTATTCTTATAAGGAAATTTATTAGAAAAATGACCGACACCATCACAATCAAAACATTTCAATGGAAACATACCTTTGTATTTGTCGATTCCTCTTTTTAGCTTTCTTACAAAGTTTGCCACCTTTTCATCTTCCTCTGAATCATAGTTGCAGCTACAGTCTGACTTTGGATTTTTTTTATCTTTCTTATTTATCTTCTTAGATTCCTTAAATGTTTCTTCCTTCATCACTGGATGTTCTTGATCTGACCTCATCTCATAACCTATGAGTATCCCATGCAACTTATCCATGGTCATTGTAGCCAGGTCCACTCTTTCTTCTAGAGATGAAATTTTTGAATCAAATCTCATTGGTAGAGATCTTAATGCCTTTTTAAAAATGACCTATTCCTTTATCTCATATCCCAACCCTTTTATATTGTTTACTATTTCATCGACTCATAGAAAGTAAGTTGTTATGTTTTCATCTTCATTCATCTTCAATTTTTTGAACTTGGCTCTAAAAATCTGAATTTTATCTTCCTTAACTTTCTCATCTCCTTCGTATATAGTCTTCATCTTGTCCAACATTTCTTTTGCAGATGCATAGTGCATAATATCGATATGTATTGATTGAGTCACACAATTCTCGATAGTGTTTATAGCCTTTGAATCATTTTCTTCAAGTTTATTTCCATCTGTATATGTCGGGGGAGTGGAAGGTGTTTTGTATCCATCTACTACTGATCTCCAAACATCAAATCCTTTTGCTTGTATATACGTCTTCATCCATCTTCTCCAGAAGGCATAGTTATTTCCATCAAACTATGGTACCCCAATATTAGCATAATTCATGATCTCCTTCCAGTGGTTAGACTACTTCTTGAAGGACATGCTCTGATACCAATTGTTGGATTACTGAGAGGGGGGAGTGAATCAATAATGAACAATTTTAGTACTTTTAATCACAATATATTCTTCAACAATATTCAACATTTTATCATTAGCATTCAATATATCATCAGAAGTATAATCATAAACAACATCACATCACAATAGATACACAATACACCATAATTTGCGTGGAAACCCAAATGGGAGAAAAAACAGAATGTTTTTCTTATATATCAAAAGAATACATTCATTGGAAGCACCAACTTCTTGATTATATAGCTACAATTGGAAGGAGGCTCCAACCCCCTATTCTCAAGATACAACCTGAAGAAAGCTACAACTCCCTGAATTATCTGTCTCCAACCAGAAGGAGGCTACAACCCCCTGAGTTCTCCGACTCCAACCACCTATCCTTTCCACTCCTACTACCATGAAATATAAGTGTAGACCAATTGTCACTATCACAACCACTTCCACTATTACTGCTACTTCCACTGTCACTATTATTGTTATTGTCACTACCACTGTCACATCAACCTATAACCTGTCAACCTGCCAATGTATCCAACCCGTGTGCATGTACCATACCATGCATCAACTGTGTACCAACATGTGAACTATGACATGCATCAATCAGAGATCATAACATCAACCATGAATACAACATGTACCATATACCATATCATCAATCATGTATAGACCTATACTATATCATCAATGAAGTATCTTAAATAACCAATGCATGTACCTCATGCATATGCCACCATACAACATGAAATAAAGGATATGAACTATAATAACCATGTCATGTAATAAACCATATATAAGTGTGCTCCTCACTCATCCAACAACCAATATATACCATATCCAAATATCAAACCAACCATACCAAGTATGCCTCAAACATACAACATATTATGACCAAAAGTAACCATCAAAACAAGTATACAACCATATCAATACCTTTGTATCTGACCTGCAACTATGAGATGATGACCTGTAGACTTCATTTAGACTTCAGGTACCTAGTACCAACATTTACTCAAACATTCATGAGCCTTTTTACATATACGCAACTTTCTCTTCTTCTGCTCACGTATATACGTGATTTTCTCCACTATAACTCATGTACATACACTCTCTTTCTGACCTGTAACCCGCGTATACCTCAGAAACTAGGGTTTGTTGCAACTTCAAAACTTTCATCTTCGACGTTCCTTTGCTACCTCAAAAAATGTCGTCACAACCTTAACAAAAATATTACTAGATCACAAGATATATAATCAACGAATGAGTGTGTGTGTACTTGTGAATGAATCCTTGAGGTGTATTTATACTTGTGCTAAGTAACTCCTCTCCTTAATTTAGGGATTTTAGGGTTTTTTTGTTACAATAGTTTTACCCTTTCATTAAATATTTTTAACCAACTAGGGGCTTCTTGACCACTTCTTCGGGGATTACAATTTCACAAAGTCATATCTCCCTAACCGTGAGGAACTACGTGGCATTCCACATATCACTGAAAATGGCACGCCGAGTACTATCCATTTATGAGTGTATTTATTGCATTTAATATATCCTTCGTACATATTCCTAATTCAAATTTGGGTACCAAACCCACACCATTAGGGATTCTTCAAGGGTTGACATCAATGACAACCAAACTATCAACAAGAGGCACTTGAAATCATTGAAGGCTTTGGTTAGACAAAGAGCATGTCCTGAGGTTTCTATGGTAGAGGGATATATGGTATATCAAAACATGGTTTATATTACTCAATATCTTCCTTAAATAGTTATAAGTATTAATGTGGATGACATTTGGGATGTCAACTCCATCAACAAATTTGAAGGGGATCACCTATTGGGAAAAGGTAGAATGAGAAAAGTGACATGTAAGTAGATGGTGGGGATTTATAATACATTTGAATTTTTGGTTTTATATATATTGTAACTATTTAATTTTTAGTCTTTCTGCATAATACATTATTATGAAGGTATACCATGGTAACTAATTATATGTGAATTGTTTTATTTTAATGCAGTTGGTCAAGAGTAGGATACAATACATTTATACATTGCGAACAATATTGATTGGATGAACGTATGTATTGAACGATGTATACAATCTAATAATGGTAGGATATCATGGTATGATCTGGCTACATTGGTCAAAGAAGCTAAACATAAAGGAGATACCAATCTTACACCTAGGGAAATTGAATTAGCATATGGTTTAAAAGATAAATGGGAAAGCATATTCACCCATACTACTTATTTTTTCGAATATTATATTGATGTATATGACGCATTTTTTTTTCCATTTTGCATAATTTCCAAGTATAAATATGTTTATCAATTGACAATGCATTTTTACGTGTCTGGCATATTTAAGTTGAAACACTACAAGGCTATGTGGTGCAATGGCCACAAATTTCGCATCAAAAAGTTGGATAAAAAGATAAAAATTTCTATAGTGGGATAACTACAGTATTTCAGGTTACTAATGTTTCCTCTAGAAGTGACATACGTCCAAAAGTCTCTGAAAATCGATACTATGGGATTTTGGATGATATACTTGAGTGTGACTTTAAATACTTCAAATTAGTTATGTTCGACATCAAATGGTACATGCTACGAATGAATGAGCATGATCATGATATAACTGTTAATCATCATGCTAATGGATTTACCAATTGGCTTTGTTTCATCTTCTATGATGGAGGACCAGGTATACTATGTTTGTCACAACTATCATTTTTGGTCTTTTATATACACAAAATCTTGTCAACATTCCTTCGCTCATCACAAGTGTCAACAATGTATTCAAGTGGTGCATATGCATTCTATAAAATTCTAATATTATTTTAAAATATTCAAGTGTGTACAAACATGACTTTTTATGTGTTTTCGTGAGTGTGTGTGTATAGTGCATTATGATTAGTTAAATATTTTTGTAGCTATTGAGACTATAGAAAGTCTATTGGTGTCAATATCATATCCATACATACAAAAAAACCCTGGTAAGAATCGTTAGCTTTACTTTATATCTCCTTTTTCACATTTGAAAAAAATGATATCATTATCAATGCAAGTTGACATTCAAGGCCAATGATAATTTGTTTAGAAGAATAATCTCTCTTAGATTTTACATTTATTTTTCAAATGTAATTGAGATTGATTTCTTTCGAAGTAGAATATGTATATACTTTAATTACCATGTAAAACTATGATAAAAAAACATATTTTTTTTGTTATGCTCACATTAAAGATTGTTAATATTGCATTGATCGCATGGTATCTTGCCCCAACTAGTTTGAGAAAAGTAAATGGAAGATTTCTTCTTCTAATTATTATGTTTCTATTTAATTAATTGCATCCAAAATTTTGTATGTTTGATTCAGGTAGCATTTGTTAATGGCATTGTAATGGGATCAAGTGCAAGTCTAGCAGTAACATGCGCATTTCAAGTAGTCACAAAAAACACTGTAAGTTATTTAAATCCTCAATGAAAACTTTCCTCTTTTTATGTAGAGGGATCATAGATATATTTCCAATTTATAATGCAAGTAGACTACCACCACAAAGTTAGATTGAGATGTTGATAGAATTCCAATGGTATCTCTAGTGGACACTAATCCATTCTTATGAGTTTGGTTTATAGGATTCTTCACCTAATAGGTGAAACAAATTTACATATTTTTAGAATTAAAACCCCTATAATGTAAATGTGTTGAACCTGCACAGAATAGATCTAGCTAAACAATGATACACACATTTGCAGAGAGAATAAAAGAAAGACTAAGAAGGAGAGAAAGAATGGAATAATTCTCATTAACCGTTGTGAATAATGAATAATTTACACATGATATACTCGGTATAACTCAATGAGTTCGAATTGAGGTGAACCAATATGCCATAGTGATGGTCTAGAGTGATTTGGACACACACCAACAATTACGGGAGTGGACGACCACCTATTCTAGTCTCTCGGGCAGTTACGGGAGTGAACTGCCACCTAGTTGATTTAACTAGTCAACTAGTCTTCAGTTAACTGATTGAACAGAGAGTAGTGAGGAGTTAACTCAGGGAATCAAGGCTAATGTGCCACTCTGGTGATGATACCAAGGAAAGTTCTAATTAGCATGGTGATGATCCCAATGTTACATGGTGATGATCCCAATGCAACATCTAAACTCAACTCAGCTAGTCAAACTAAAGTGTCAACTGAAAGAGAATATTCTCCAGGTGGAATATTCTCCCCTAAAATATAGGAGACTGGATAATGAATAATTATGACTAATAAACAAGGAATAAACTTAGGAAAAATAAATCCTAGGTGTGTGTGAAGTAACTCCAAC
>SNQJ01S0147370.1:20157-36806 GCA_010110895.2 Picea sitchensis
AAATTCAGTGTGCTTAGAGATATCTGTGCAACTTTGTGTAGCATAAAATTTCATATTAGTTTATTTTATTTATTTCCTACATGTAACAAAATGTTAGTGTTCTTCCATTGTCAACTATTGTGTTGTTGATCGTGTCGTTTGTGAGGTGGAGTCAATCCAAATTTGAGTTTTGGTTTGGAGGGGGTGGGAATGTGTCTATGCTTCCATTAGGCCATGTGGGTGGTGGGAAATGTGGTTTTATTCACCATTTTCATATTTTTATCATGACATGTGGGGTGGGTTTTTTAAATGATAACATGTTGGGTCATTTCTTAAAGTAAGTTTGGAAATATTTATACAATTGATGCAATACAAGAAATAGAATGAAGTCATCCATCCGAATTATTCTTTGTGTGAGAATTTTGATATATAAATCCTATGTTGTCATTTAGCTTAGTTTAGCAAGTGGTGACTTTATGTACTATGTGTGGCATTCCTTTCACGGTAAGACAAATTTATCAACATTTGTATATATATCTAGAAATGAAATAATGTTTTTTATTATAGTGTAAAAAATTTATTGTCCCTAGAGATGTTCCTCTATGAGGAAAGATGTCAAGGCCTCCCTACTATAGGCCACGAAGGAAGAATATTCAGCCAAAGTGGTAAAACCATTTACATTCTATAGATATTTACTTAAAGCACACTATCAATGTGGCTTTGAAAGACAATATTAGAGAGAGGGAGACGAGGGGTGGGTCCCACAATTATTAATAGTAGAGCATTGAGCATAAACACACAAATCCTTTACCATCAAGCAATGGTATCCCTCCCTATATGATATACAAGTTTTAAATGTGAAGATATAGAAGATAATGAGGAAAACACGCAAATCTATAAAATCATGAGATGACATAAGCAAAGTCCCATCCATTCATAGATTAAACAACATAAAAATAGATCAAGCATTGTTAAGAATGATTACAATGGTTTAAACACATCACACAAGAACACTAATTATTCATGTATGAAATCATGAAGTTGGATAACACTTTTTTTAGAACCGGGTCTCCAAAATTCCTACTGACATTTTTTCATCCGAACTAATAATTATTTCGGCCGAAAGACACATATTTTCAGCCGAACCTTTAGATGTCAAATCAAATGGGACCATGTTGATGGCCTCGACTATCGTGTACCATATTAGCTGGATGGATTTTTTTTGGTAACATTTTTTGGCCGAAAGAATCTTTCGGCTGAAAAGATGTTTCGTCCGAAAAACTCTTTCGGCCAAAAAAAAATTATATATCCCCTGCACAACGCTCCATTCACACTTTTCCGAAATGTTGGTTGGTGGTTGATGTTGATTAGTTCTAGTTGTTGGTTGGTGATGGTGGTTGTTGTTGTTGGCGGTTGTTGCGGGCAGTTGTTGTTGGTGGTTCTTGCTGGAGATCATTGATGTTGGTTGTTGTATCTTGTTGTTGTTTGTTGCTGCTCATCCAGGTAAATATTAACCCTTTCCCAGTTAACTAATTTTTTAATTATTTACATTTTTTGTTTTAGGAGGTTGACAGGGCCGAATTCGGGCCTGTCCCTGTATAGGGACATGGTCGAATTCCCATAACTTATATCAAGAGGTTGAACAAGTAACAATAGTTATGACAACTTCTATGATCATACTAGTTGTAAACACGTAATCAGAGCAATGAATAGGTATAAATAAGCTTATATGGGTAATGTTCGATATGTGATTAGTGTGAACCTTGTACTTAGTATTACTTTACACTTATCAAGTTGTTAGATACGGTACAATAACTCCTTGTATCATCATTCTTGTAATCATACTTTATACGTTTCATAGAAAGTGTGATTTATTATGTGAATGCTTACTACTTATAGATTATCTACAGTTGTATTCAGTTTAAGTAAGAAAGTTGGTTAATCTCTTACACTATACTTATGATTAGAGAGCTAGAACATAGATACTATAATTATGGTAATTTATATCCTTAATTAACACCATGTATTTAGATTAATATGATAGTACAACATGTTAGTTAGATGAAACAGATCATGTTCAAGATTTATGGAGAGAGTAAAAACTAACCCTATATCAGTATAAGTAACACAAGTGATGTCACAAACTGTGTATCATATTCATTGTAATAGTAATCTACATAATGAAGCTTATCATAGTTATATGGGATATTCTTACTAAGCTAACTAGTAGTGATTCTATATAGTTATCTTAACCACAACGGATACAAGATTACAACATGTTAATATGATTGATTCAAAGAGTGTGATAATGAAAACCATTGCCCTATACTAACATTAGACTAGTAATCATGATTGAATATCAATAAGGAACACTTTATAATCACTAATCAATGTACTGTGATTTCCTAATCATCATACATGTATTAACTCACACTTAAGCAGTGTATTAGCTTTATCGTGTTGAGGTTGTTGTATTCGAGTACAATATGCATGATATAGAATACTAAGATACGACAATGATAAGCTCTTATGGATATTGATACAAGTTTGAGTTGTGTTTATCTGTTATGACTATTATATAGACCTTATTCAATCAGTGGGATTGATTCTAGTTATGTTGCTTTATCAATGGGAAAGGTTGTTCAATAAGGATATGTGATTAAAGGTAATGAAACTAGTAAAGAAGGGGAGAGATTATAGGATAAGTTTATTTTTTAATATTCATTATAAATTGAAAACATAAAATTTATAATAAAATTATATTAATCAGGATTGTCCCTGTATAGGTATAGGGCCAAATTTGGCCTTGTCCCTGTATAGGGACAAGCCCAAATTCAGGTATGTCCCTGTACATGGACATACCCAAATTCGAGCCTATCCATGTATAGGGACAAGCCTCCGATCATTCTTAAGTGTAATACATATTCTCACAATTACTCACCTAATGGTTGAGTTTGATAAAGAGTGGAAAATAACACAATACGTGCAAGATTTTGAATTAATTACTTGAATGACATAAAAATGATTCTCTTACTTTCAGTTTTCTATGTTTTTGTCTGTGAAAAATCTAGAAACCACTCATATAGTTACTTGGATCGTATAATTATTACATGTACTTTATAATCTCAAAATAAACCTCAAACACATCCCAAGATGTAAATTTAGAATAATACTTGTGTAACTAGGTTGAATGAAACATAAAATAGATGCATTCTTCCATATATGTATTCTAAGACAACATACAAATATCCAAGACTTGAAAATCACAAGAAACCACTCTTATAGTTACTTGGATCATATAATTATTACCTATACTTTATAATCTCAAAATCAACCTAAAACACATCCCAAGATGTAAATTCAGAATAATACTTGTGTAACTAGGTTGAATGAAATAGAAAATAGATACATTCTTCCCTATCTGTATTCTAAGACATCATACAAATCTCCAAGACTTGAAAATCACAAGAAACCACTCATATAGTTACTTGGATCATATAATTATTACATGTACTTTATAATCTCAAAATCAACCTGAAAGACATCCCAAGATGTAAATTCAGAATAATACTTGTGTAATTAGGTTGAATGAAATAGAAAATAGATACATTATGCCCTATATGTAGTATAAGCCATCATACAAATATCCAAGACTTGAAAAGCACAAGAAACCACTCATATAGTTACTTGGATCATATAATTATTACATGTACTTTATAATCTCATAATCAACCTGAAATACATCCCAAGATGTAAATTTAGAATAATACTTGTGTAACTAGGTTGAATGAAACAGAAAATAGATACATTCTTCCAATCTGTATTCTAAGACATGATACAAATCTCCAAAACTTGAAAAGAACAACAAAGAGAAAATTCAATATCCATCTGTGATAAAATTTGATCCCAAATTTGAAAATGATTACATTATATTACGCCAGGCAACAATTTTATCAATCTGGAGAATTTGAGGTGAAACCTTTGGGGTGCCAAAAATATTTCCAAACCTCTCTAGTCAACAACTGATAAGAGAGCTTGGCCAAGTAAGTCATGATTAAAAGAAAAATGATTCATTGTCTAGAACTTCTAATAGTTTCAAAACAGACTAAAACAGATAATTTCATAAATGTATCATTAACGATTGGTCAACCAATTACTGTTCACAGTAACAATTAACAACACTTGGAAATGATGGACTGTATTTAAAAAATATTTCACAAGGAATATGTCTTGGTGAAGTGGAGGCTAAATCTTAGTCTTGAAAAACAGATGGACTTGAAACACTCTTTGTTGCAATATCCCTCAATAGTATTTAGCTACTTTTATTTCCCTTCTACATTCCTCTATCTCTTGTGCCAATACCATGTATTTTGAAAGAGCGGTCCCTAGCACAATTAAACAACAAATTTCCTCTCTAGCATTACTCAAATGCTTCTTAGTGTGCAATTTGTTTCAAATTTGGGAACTTGCATAGTCTCTGAATTTCTTGTTTCAACTAAGTAAATGTTTTGTTAGTTATTGTTTTTATGCTACCAGATTATGGATCAGAAGTTTTAATGTCTTGTTGATTGTAACATACAAGTAGCTAATGTTTAGAAATTTTAAAATAAATATTTGTGTTTTAGCTAGTTATATTTTTTGCCCTTAAATTTTAACACGTTACACATAGATTATCTTAAAAATTGCCTTCCACAATTTACAAAGATATAAATTATCTTCTACATGTTACATTTTTTTCATATTTAAATATTTTCATTTTAAGGCATCGGGGAATTTTTAACCTATTCCCCAATTAATTAAAATTTCATTTATTTACATGTTTTGTGTTTTAGGAGGTGGATAGGGTCGAATTCGTCCATGTCCATGTACAGGGACATGCTCAAAATCAGGCTCGTCCCTATACATGGACAAGGCCGAATTTGGGCATGTACATGGACAGAGTCGAATCCAACCCTATCCATGTACAGGGACATACCTGAACATGGACAAACCTCCAATAATTTTTAAGTGTAATACATATTCTCACAATCATTCACATAACAATTGATTTTGATAAAGAGTGGAAAATAACACAATAGGTGCAAGATCTTGTATTAATTACTTGAATGACTTCAAAATGATTCTCTTACTTTCATTTTTCTATGTATTCGTGTGTGAAAAATCTAGAAACCACTCATATAGTTAATTTTTGTGTGGGTGTTTGGTTTTGTTCTTTGATTCTTCCTAAAGAAATTTAGCCGCCTTGACTTTGGATCCACTCTCCTTGAATATTTTTTTTTTGTTGATTTTTATGATTTAACAATTAATATTTTATGTTATAAAATATTATTTATTTAAATTATTTAATTATTTAATTGAGTGGGTGTGACCCCTCTAGGATAGTTTTTCTTGGTATATTAATTCATCGTGGGCTTACCTCTCCAACCTCTTGTTGTCGATGACCCCTAAGGGTCTTTTCCATCTTGCCACAGGTTTCTTCTTGGTTGTTGTTTGGGGTTTCTGGTTCTCCGTGTTGGTGTTTCCCTCCTCATTTTTGTGTTGGTTTCTCCCTCCTCATCTCCTTGCTAATGCAAACCATGTGTATGTTGTTGTTGTCCTCTTCTATTGTTGGTTCCACCTGTGTATGTTGTTGGTTAGTCTTTTGATATTTTACCCTAAAATTTCTTCTTGACAATTTGTTCCAAGAGTCATGATGAGATCTTCCCTGATGGTTTGATCAATGATCCCTTGAATATTTTTCTAAGCATATATCTAAGAAAATAGCAACAACATATCAGATAATATTGTTTCTTGTTTCAGCTAAGTAAATGTCTTGTCATTGATTATTTTTAGGATACCAGATTATGGATCAAAAGTTTTAATGTCTTAACATACAAGTAGCTAGTGTTTATAAATTAAAATAAACATTTATGTTTTAGCTAGCTATATTTTTTTCCCTTGAATTTTAACATGTTACACATAGATTATCATAAAATTTACCTTCTACAATTTACACAGATATAGATTATCTTCTACATGTTACATTTTTTTATAATTAAATATTTTCATGTTCATTGTATATAACATCATAGTAAAAAATGTATTTGTTAGTTTTTTCAATATATGTATGTGATGCTTTGAAGTTGTTATAAATGCTTAAATTCCTTCAAGTTGTTTTATAAATTGTATTTCCATTTTGTGTTTCTATAACTTATAAATTTTCATATTCATGAACTTTCAAAGGATATATTTTGAGGCAAGATGTCGAGACAAGAGTCTCCAAAATTTCCTCCCAAACATTCTAGGATATCCAATGAAGGAAGAAGAGGAACCCCCTCTTTAACTGAGACTCCGAGTGACCAATGACAATCTAGTCAGCGGAGGAAATTATCAAATGAATCAGTGAATATATTATCCTGGGAATATGCTCAAAATAGTGCGATGAATGAAACTTTCTTAGATAGGTTGCACATTAAATTTCAAAGAGGGGCCAAAGTGAAAGATGTTGAAGGTGAAATATTTTAAGCACTCCAACATAACATGACATATTTATAATAGATTTTTGGTAGGATATGGGAAGATGTCGTGGAATGATGAGGTTCCACATTATTTTTCTAGACACTTTTATGCATATTTTTTCATGGGAATGCACCATGATTATACGAGCCTACCGTCCAATTATTATGGGGTTGGTAAAGAATGAACATATGATTGGAAATTGGCATATCAAAATGAAACATTGTAGAGGCCTCCAAAAACTTTAGTATTTTGTCCAACAGGGGCATTTTTCTTACATTCAGCGTTGCAAGATACATCAGATGTTGGAAAGGAGGCTAGGAATGCAATCGAGAAAAATTTGGAATCAATTTTTATGGTGCTAATGTTGGTTTGAACCGTCATAGAGTGGAAGCCAATTCTCGAGCCAATTTTGTTTACAAAATATATGACGAGATAGATTTGATGTCAGTAGAAGATCTTAAGGAGTATGGAAAAAAAATTCATGATGGTTGGAAGGTGTTAATTCGGAATGATGAACCGAACATCATATTGGTATGTGTATAGTTAGTAAATTTTTTATGCATTTGAGGATAGTTTTCTTGTAGTTCTAGATCTAGATACATATCATTGTATCTTTAGAAATAATTAATTTGTTATCATCATTAATTGCAGTTTGGTCATATGTTAAATGAATCTCCCGTAAATAGGGGACTTGATTCCATGAGTTTAAATTTGGGTGGGTTGAATCAGGTATGTGTTTTCTAATATCCACATGAGAATTTTAGTTGTCCAATCTCCATTCTTTTGAATAATCAACAACATGAAATTTATGTTTTTGTATTAATGTAAACACATTGAATCCTAGATTTAGTTCTTAGTTGTGTTGTTCATAGATCTCTATTCCATCTCCTACTACTTGGGAAGTCTGGTCTCAATTCTCATTGGGAGAGTTTGAAGAGGGTGGGAGTTCACAGATATCATTGGATGTTGAAAAAACAATTAGTTATATATGAAAATTGCAATTTCATTTAAATTATTAATTTAAAAGGAAAATTTCTTAAACAATATATAATTTATTGAATCTTAGGGTGGTGGGTACAACCGTAACTCAACCGACCATGGGAATTTCATCTTCTTGAGTGGTTGATGATATTTAGGTTGGCACATCACATGTATTACATGTTTCAAAATTTAAAACTACAATTTAGTGTTAAAATCATTTAAATTTAATTTTCAAATGTACAAATTTGAAATGTGTTATAGGGAAATGTGGAGAAGAGAGTGCATGAGAGTGTGTTTGAACAAAATGTGGAGAAGAGAGTGCAAGATATTGGGATTGAGGAGGATGCATCCATACCTGAGAAGGATGTGTCTATTCATGATGATTCTTAAATGTATGTACATTGCACATTAATGAGTTTTAGTTTGATTTATGTTGGGCCTTTTATATATAAGTGTTCAAGCTTATTTTTGTTGAATATGCTTATTTTTTTTACTTTTTCCAAATTTTTGTTTGATCAACTTTCTAGTTAATCCTTTCCTATTCATAGAAGGGTTACTCAACTAATGTCTATATAATGTTTCAACACTTTGATCAATTATTTTGAAATATATAGAACTTCTATATAAGCTTATCGTCGTCTAAAATGGTACATTCAATCGTATTTATGTTTAGATCATGATGTAGACCTATTTTTGAACTTGAGCATTTGATTATTTGAGAACAAACTCTATCTTACATCAGAAAATGGGAAGTTTCTAAATTTTCTTCGATTGCATTCCTTGCCTTATTTTCCAAGAATGACATAATATGGAGATTTGTGTTTTCTGCATACAAAGAAGTGAATTCATTCTTGGGGTATTGTCAAAATCTTAACTAATTGTTTACTAACCACAAAAACCAACATTTGTAGATTTACAAATAAGTTATATACGTGCATGATATCACTTATGTTTAGATCATGATGAAGGCATATTTCAAAGAGAATTTGATTATATGTAATATGAATACATCACATGTAGAAAGATGAAATATTTAAATGGTTTTTGAAGAATGACTTAATATATGTGCAGATTTTTGTTTTTTGCATGTACATGAAAGATTATATGAGAACATTTATTCCACCACGGAAAGAGGAGATAAGTATTTTCTGGAAGAATAGATTTTAATATGGATATTTGTGAACTTTCATAGATATAAGTATTTTCTTGGAAGAATGGCTTAATATGGAGATTTGTGAGTCATTTAATTTGAAAGGGCATTTGATTATATGAGAACATCTATTCCACTGCAGAAGAGGAGATAAGTATTTTACTGGAATAATGACTTAATATAGAGATTTTTGAACTTTTTGCCTACACAACTGAATTTATTTTCAGGGTATTATCTAACTATGAACACTAAAATTGGTTACCAAGAACACAATTTTTCTCTTTAAAAATTTGTTAGATAAGATTTTGCATTGCTTAGATCATGTATGTTTAATATAGAGAGTAACTATTTTGGAAGTTTTGGAACTTCGTGATGTAAGTTTGTTTTTTTTTAAATGCCAAAAAAGTATAATAAAAAGATAGCGATAATCTTAAATTTGTGGAACTCCGGTTGGGTATGTTATTATTTCTTATTGCTTATTTCATATTTAGTTAAATATCTTTAAAATATTTGATAATAAAGTATATATGCTAATATGTGTTATTCGTTTTTCTTTTTATTGTGTTTTATTGTTACACATGTTTACATTATATTTTGTGGAAAATATGTTTACATTATATTTGGTGGAAAATGTGCATGTCAGAAGATGGAACTTAATTCTTTTGATATGTATGTCAAATTTTCTTTAATCACAACTTGTTTTTATTTATTTAAAATGGTATGTGTACATTTTTTTTAAATTTGTAGATGTATTTTATTTTAAATTTTAAATTTGACCAATGTTTTCTTTTCCAGGTATGAAGTGATCTATCTTAAAGCAATGGCTTAGAGTCCAAAATTTTGGAGTTAAATGTTTTAATTGCCTCTTGGTTTTTGTTATTAGTCTAAAATGGTTGTGGAACCTATGTATTTGGCAGTGTAAATATACAAACTTTCATTACACACACACACACACACATATATATATATGGAACTCAAAATATCGATTTATTGTTTCATCTTTGATTTTTCTTATATTGTTTATGATGGTGAAAGGATAATTTGTGTTTTATGGTCAGCTTATAATTTCAATTTTTATGATGGTGAAAGAATAATTTATGTTTTATGATAATGTGTTGAAATTAAAAATGTTTTATGTCATTTCATTTATAAACATAATTGTATAAACATCATTGTATAGTCAAGTACAACTTATAATTTCAATTTTGTTTGATTTGCAAATATGGTTGAATAGTCAAACATATCATCAAATTATAGTTTCTATTTTATTTGTAGATATTTTTATAAGTTGAAGGGTTCATAGGGTTGAAGTGTTGTAGAGATAAATATTTGATAGTCGTGAGAATTGAAAATTGTGAAGTTTTCATTGGGTGATATGGATTTTATTCCATTCCATTCAAGTGATAATCAATTGACTTTAGCAATTCTTTTGTAAATTTAAGCATATTGATCATTGCATCAATCTAGGCCCCTCCCTTATTTTGACAGGGTGTAGACTCCTATCAATCCAAAACTTAGTAAAAACCCTGAACTCAAAATTGAATGCGAGAGTTGGTCATTCCAAGCAATTATTGTGCGTGAATAGGAACGATCGTGGGTTAATTATAATAGATTATGGTCAAAAGTTTATATGAATTGGAAAAGTGGAATATGGTATTGGATATGGACTTGGAATATCATTAGTATGAAACTATCATGTGGAGTAGGGTTATATAACTTTATAAGAGCAAGGAAGATATAGGAATAGATATGTGTGTATGGTTCATTTGGTGGAGTGAACTCATAGGTAATTTTAATGTGATCTTTCCATATCTTTAAAAAACTAGAAAAATTAAAAATTAAACTATTATCTCAAGTTTACCTTACTCTTACCTTAAGATGCATGTTGAGAAGAGTGTTGAATTTGTTGTGGTTTATGTTGAGCTCGTAGGATCATTAGATGTTTGTTGTTGTGCTATATGAAGTGTTGATATAAAAGTGACGATACTATTGGTGTTTGAGTTTGATTTACAAAGAAGAGAATGAAATAATGATGCTATTGTTGTAGACTTGTGAATATGGTGTAGATCTTCTGTTGGGAAGAATTCATAGCTACTTGGGAAACTCCAAACCCTTACTGGTTGATCTGTAGATGAAGTAAAGCTTCATTTAGATGATGTTGGACACACTAACCACACTGAGAGGTGGGGGTGTGTAATACCCCAAGGACGTGCCCCAATTGTATTTATGAATTGTAAACATGTTTTGTAGGCTGGTGAGTCGAGTGTTATAATAAGCTAGGAGGATTATGTGATGATTAGGCTAGAGAGCCTAGGATGTTAAGGCCAGGAGCATGTTTTATATATGTAATTATGCAAATTCATTAATAAAATATGAACATCGCTCCATGTAGACCGACCACGAAGAAAGAGTGATGGGGGACTAAGCTTCCACAAGGTTGGGTAAGGGAGGAGGCTAAGTGTTTGGGCCTAGGGGATAAGCTAGGGGGATTACCTCTAAAGGGGATAATAATTTATTTTTATTTCCTAAAAGGCTAAGGTGGTCAATTGACCAAGTGTTGTCCTAAGTTCCTAGAAAATGAATGTATACTAAGTGAAGTGCATGCAGCCCCAGGAAGATAGGTGTTGACCCAGGTGCATGCAATTATAGCTGGGAAATCCAGCACTGTTAGGGGGTTCTCTTGTGATTCTCCATCCATTGTCTAACCCTGAATCGGGGGAATCCATCACGGACCTCTGGAACCAATAACCCGTGAGTCAAATCGTGTTGGGGGTATGTCCAATCATTCCATCCACAGTATGAACCCGAAACCAGGATGATCGACCTCTACATTATTTCCTGGTCACATACCTTGAAACCCATGGGAAAACCAACAGACTGATCCGTGTCTCCGGGGAAATCCGAGTATCCTGTATTTTTCTGAGCCATATGGTGTCATAACTGTGGTTTGTTGTGGCCACGTAGTTCCTGGATTGAGTGTGGATTTTTTCCTTATGTTTTCTTGAGTTGTATTGACCAATGGTTGTTGTCCTCACCTTGCGGGAATTGAGTCGAAACAAGTTGAAGAAGCGGGTTTTTAGGCCATGGTTGAAGAGGCAGGTTTCCAGGCCTGTGAGCAGCTCTATCCAAGAGAGAGAGTTTGTTGGTAAGTGGTTTTCTCCTAGAGAGAGTCTAGCACCAGCTACGGAGCTCTAAGAATTGCTGATATGGCCTGTTGCTGAGACCCTAAGAGGGGAAGTGGAGAAACAGATGGAATGTGGAATAGTGAAGGTGCATATTCTCGAGGTGGAACAGGCATGTGGGGAATGAGAGTGCGTGAGTAGTGGGTGTAAGAAGGCTCCTGGAGAGAATCCTTCCAGTTGCACTATGTAGTTTCTTGTAACCTCAACATAGTGTAGGATTCCATTGCCCTGGGTGGAGCTTAGTCCCAGCTCGGGGGTGACCCATTGCTGAGTGTGATGAGCAGTGTGATCTATGGATGAGAGGTTCATGGAAGGTCTACATGTAGTTGGTGGTCTTATAATAAAATATAAGTACCACTTTTATGTTCATTTACATGCTGTGTAATGGTACATATGTTGCAATTGATGAGTATTGCMTGTGTATGGTGTATATGTTGCATGTGTAGTCTTACTGTTAWTTCCGCATTATTATGTTATATATATGTAGAATAGACATTCTATGTCCATATGTATGTGTATGTTTTTCTACAAGTATCTATGTGTGGCATAGCTAGTAGTTAAGGTTGGAGYTGTCACAAATCAAAGTAGTRYAGCAGAGYTGTAGGGGTAGCATTACCCGGCCTGTTGGTGGCTGAGGATGTTACAAATTGGTATCAGAGCCAAGGTTTTCAACACTGAGCCTGGATGGGCCATGTTAGTGGAAAATGAAGAAAAAGTTTCGAAATAATCGTTGTCGAAGTAGACAAAATTTGAGTTCAGAGCCAAGGTTTTAACACCGAACCTATATGGGTTGGATAAGTGGTCATTGGACCCAAAGTTTCAAGTGGAAATTGTGTCTGGAGGAACTGATTTCGAACCTTAGAATGTTCCCTAAGTGCCAAGAGGTTACTTTGGATGTGTTACGAAGCTTAGGAGGTGTAGCGGCATTATAAAACCACGACAGGCATGGTATTTGTCCATAGAGAAAGAAATCACAACACTTGTGATTTTGGGGTCGCCGGATCTATGCACAAGTGGTTGTGAGCCGTTAGATCTCACGACAGATTGTAATTTCAGAGTTCGGTGATCGATAGAAGAGAGATGTATTGATGCACAAACTTCTGAATCCCCGAAGTGGATCTACACTGTAGATATGGGGAGGAAAGCTCGATCGTTGGATCAAGCCAATGTTAAAAGGTCAAACTCAGTAGTGAAGGGAGAAAGCTACCAAAGAGTTGAAGTACTGAGTCATGATGATGTCACTTGGATTGACGTGGACACATGGGTTGTGTGCCACATATGAGTGGGTTCTGAACCCGTGGAATATTGAAATTCCATTTGGAACGTGACGCGTGTCACCCATCTGAATGGGCCACGTATCAGTTGCTAGTATTCCACCACGTGGAATCTTGTATGAGTAGGGTTAGTAGGACCCGAGGTTACGTAATGTAGTTAAAGGTTGGGGGACCCACAATGGCATTGATCATGATACATCAAGATCAATGAACACAAGGCATTGCGGGGACCCAAGTTGCACGGAAGTTAATTATCCAAGGCGGTTCTGCAATCCAAACCATGGTGTCACCGAGGGGTTACAAAGAATTGCAGGATGAAATGCGGGTTACTCCAAACCGCTACCGCATGCCCCCGCAATTGGAAAACATAAGTGATGTGACGTAATGATGCCAAAAAAGGTGATTGGGAATGTTCGAAGATTAACGGTTTGGGATGTGTGGATGTGAAATCCTCCGAAGTCTCGAAGATTCGAAGTTCTTGAACTCAGACGCCTGAGGTTCCATACTAAGTCTCAGGCGTCAAATTTTAGGTAGACGTGGACTGACGATCTTCCCTACTTCACGAGTTCGGTAATCCAGAACTCCGAGAGATTGTTGTGTGGTTCTTTGAAAACTTCCTAAGCCGAAGACCCAAGTAAGTACCTAGTGATCTAGCGATTGGTCATGGCCCGTGATCACATGTATTGGAGACTGAGAGAAAGGGGATAGTTCCTGAAAATGATTACAGAGCAAAGAAGAGCTCGGAAAGAAAATGAAATCTGAACGTTTGCTTAAATCAGATTGATTTGTGAATGTTGTGGGATTTGTTAAGGAATGATGGCTTGAAAAATTCCAGTTGACTGCATGTTGTGTTTGCAGAGTTCAGCGAGTGTCAGAAACAAATCGAATTTTCATAGAGTGTTTAGGAGACACTCACAAAGATAATAGAGAAGTAGTTTTTCCTGCATATAGTGTGTTTATGTATTTGTGTTCATTACTATGTTTTTATATGTTGTTCGTGGTTTGAATACGTAAACTGGTGGAGTATTGAATAAGTTTTAATTTCTTCTCTTCTTTGAGTTTTCGAGTGCAAGGAGTGCACATTGTCCACAAGGAGTGAGTTGGCAGAGGTAAGTTAACCTCAAAGAAGCTCAAGAGAGATATCGTTGAACCTTCATCGACAGAAGTGCAAGGAGTGCAYAGAAAGAACTTTGTGTTGAGTTCAGAGAGAGATAGAGTCACTGAGAACTTTGTAGGGATCTTCCAGGCAGGCACCAAGTGAGTGCAAGTGTGTACAAAGAGAACACTTTGTCGAGTTCAGGGAGAAGAGTATTAGAGGAAGATACTCACAGAATTGTTGAACACTCCATAGAAAATGCTCAGCAAGGTTTGATTTGAGCAGAAGTTTGCCAAGAGGGCACGAAGTTTTCCTTTGAAAGGAAACAGAAGGGCCCAAGCCCTTAGGAGACTGAGTAATTCGAAAAACTCAGAAGAGATAACGCAAGGAGTGCATGGGAGATGGACTCATTCTAAGTCCTAAAGCTCAAAAGGGATAACACTAATGAGAGCGAAGACAAGATCCAAGAGGCAGACTTGCAGAAGAAAGGTCAAAGGCTAGAGCCTTTGAACACTGACAAAATATTCCAAGGTGGAAGAAGTTAAAATATCAGGAGGAGGAGTGAAAACAACCATCAGATCAGTTGTGGGGAGGATCCTGGACAGTTAGATCAACGTCCAACAGAACAAATGAATCGCTATGAGAGTTTAGTTTGAGGTTTGAAATCATCGAATCTCAAATAGCCGAAGCAACTGGGAGTTGTTGATCTAGGTTGGACAGATGTCACCAGATCACGAACTTCGAAGAATCGTACTCCGGATTTTTTGTGAAGTTGTGTTCCAGGATGTCCTAAAGTGCCAAAGCCCGAAACGTCAAAGGACCGTTGATCTGGTCTTGGTTAGAAAGATCCAAATTCTCGAAGAGAATCAGGGTCATTGATTTGAAGAGGATGTGTGGCAGAAGATCTGTCACTCCGAGGAAATTCACTTCGTAGATTTGTGCACGCGGAGACGTGAGAACTCCCGAAGGCCAAAGAGTCGGAGTTCATCAGAATCATCTGGGAAAGACAGAGTTGAGAGTTGAAAAAAAGATAGTTGAGAGTTGAAACTCCTAAGGGACAAAGAGTCAGAATCAACCATAGCCATTGATTTGTAAGGGAGCTACGTGTCGACAGATCGTGTAAATCTGGGATCACGTGTGGAAGGAGGAAAGAAGGTAGAAAAGGAGAGATAGATAGAAGTCGTTGATCGCGGATCATCGCCAAGGGATTGGAGATCGACGGACGAGCTGGATTGCAGGGACAAAACTTGCACAAATGTTAAAAATATGAGAGCGGGCCGCAATTTATACCACGGTTTTAACAAAGTGATGTGTGGTAGCTAGAGGTGAATTGCGGGGCGAAAATCAAGTTGGCCTAAAACCACTCTTTCCCACGCCCGCCATCACAATTTTCTATGATTTAATAGCCCGGGGTCATATGAAGGAAAGAGATAATAAAAAGGGTCTGGCGCATGAAACTTGGAGTTTTGGAAGCATGCAGGAATAGCCCACAGGCCTATCAGGACCTGCACATAGAAGGAAAGGAGACTTGTGTAAGATTAATAGGGGTCTAGCAAAGGCCCGAAGAGTTAATTCGACTCATCATTTGGAAATATCCTAGACCTGGAGGTCGCAGAACCATGGAGGAAGGGGGGGTTTCATCAGGATCACAAGAAGATCCAGGAATCTGGGAAGAATTATAGGCTTCTAGGATCAAGGGGGATAATCTAGGGGGCTTACCTATAAAGGGGATAATAATTTATTATTATTTCCTAAAAGGATAAGGTGGTCAATTGACCAAGTGTTTTCATAAGTTCCTATAAAAGGAACGTATGATAAGTAGAGTGCAAGGGGCTGCAGGAAGACATGTGTCAACCCGGGTGCATGAAATTATAGCTGGGAAAGCCAACATTGTTAGGGGGTTCGCTTGCGATTCTCCATCCACTGTCTAACCATGAACCAAGGGCATCCATCACAGATATCTGGAACCAGTAACCCGTGAGTCAAATCGTGTTGGTGGTCTTTCCATTCTTCCATCCACAGTTTGAACCCAAAACCGAGATAATCAACCTCTGCATTGTTTCCTAGTCACGCACCTTGAAACCCGTGGGAAAACCAACTGACTGATCCGTATCTTTGGGGAAATCCAAGTATCTCGTATTTGTCTAAGTTGTGTGGTGTCATAACTATGGGTTGTTGTGGCCACATAGTTCCTAGACTGAGTGTGGCTTACTGCCTTTTGTTTTCCTGAGTTTTATTGACCAATGGATGTTGTCCTCGCCTTGCGGGAATTGAGTCAAAACGGGTTGAAGAAGCGGGTTGTCAGGCCATGGTTGAAGAGGTATATTGTCAGGCCTGTGAGAAAATCTCTCCAGGAGAGAGAGTTTGGTGGGAAGTGGTTTTCTCCTAGAGATATTCTAGCACCAGCTATGGAGCTCTGAGAATTACTGATCCGGCCTGTTGTCGAGACCCTGAGAGGGGAAGTGGAGCAGCTGATGGACTGTGGAACA
>SNQJ01S0147371.1:1960-23762 GCA_010110895.2 Picea sitchensis
CAGTATTGCTGGATATTCCATCAGGAGGTCCTTTTGGACTATACCAAGCTTAATTCGAAAGTGCTCAAAATTTACATGAGATAGAGGCTTGGTGAACACATCAGAAACATGTTCATCCATGCTAACATATTGGAGCTTTATGTATCCTCTCTGCACCATGTCACAGATGTAATGGTATCGGATCTCTATGTGTTTTGACTTGTCATGAAATACATGATTCTCTGTCATCTTTATGCAGCTCTAGTTGTCACATAGGATCATGGTTTCTTCCATCTCTAGGTCGAATAGACCTGTCAACAACTTTCAAAGCCATATAACTTTACAACTGGCAGAACATGCGACAATGTACTCTGCTTCCTCTGTACTGAGAGCAATGTTGGATTGCTTCCTACTCTGCCATGAGATCATGGCTGATCCCAAACTAGAAAAAACATCCTGAAGTGCTCTTCCTGTCAGAGACACTTCCATCCCAATCTGAATCAGTGTACCCACTTAGTGTGAAATCATGATCTCCATCATAACTGATACCACAATCTAATGTACCCTTAAGGTATCTCATCACATGTTTTGCAACAGCTAGGTGAACATGTCTGGGTTCTACCAAAAACTGACTCAAAGTGTTCATGACAAAACATATATATGGTCTGGTGTTCATCAGTTACATCAACGATCTAATGATCTGTCTATACAACATGGCATCAATCATTTCTGACGAAGTGTCGACCAGTAGCTTCAGCTTTGCTTCCATGGGTGTATTTATGGAGGTGCACTCTAACATGTCGAATCTCTTTAGGATTTCGATTGCATCCTTCCCTTCGTTAAGGAAGATTCTCTCTGGCTCTGCCATACCTCAAGACCTAAGAAATAATGCATTAGGCCAAGGTATTTCATCTCAAATTCCGAAGCGATCTTCTTCTGAAATTCGGTGATGATATTTTCTTCTCCAGTTAAGAATAAGTCATGCAAATACAACAACAATATCACCGACTCATCATTCATAACCTTGAAGTAGAGGTTAGAATCTTCTTTACTCTTGGTAAATCCCAAGCTCATCAAAAAACTGTCTATCCTACCATACCAAGTTCTAGGAGCTTGCTTCAAACCGTACAGAGCCTTCTTCAACTTGCAGACATGAGTCTTCCTGTATTCAACTTCAAATCCTTGAGGTTGTTCTATATACACTTCTTCTTCGAGGACACCATTTAGGAAAGTTGTCTTTACGTCCATCTGGTGTAACTTCCACTTCATCTTAGTTGCAAGGGCTATGATGGTTCTAATCAAAGTGCATTTGGCTACATGAGTGAATGTCTCTTCATAGTCATTGCCTTCCTTTTGAGAAAAGCCATGAGCGAAAAACCTTGCTTTATACTTCTCAATACTTCCATCAACAACATGTTTTATTTTGAAGATCCATTTGGAAGATACCACATCCTTTCTCTTTGGTATGGGAACTATTTCCCATACATCATTCTTTATTATGGATTGGTATTCTTCTGTCATGGCATCTGCCCATTATTTCTTCTGAATGGATTCTTCAAAGAAGGTGGGCTCCTTATATAGGATATCACACATCAAAGCCATATAACTGGAGAATGGCTTAGGTCTTCTTCACCTGTCTCATGGTTCCTTCGGGAACACCATACTTCTTTCCATATTGAATAAGCTCCCTATCCCAAGTAGGATTTCTCTTATGGGAGATTGTCATCTAAGGAGATTCTTGAAATTCTACTATGTCATGATATTCTATAATTTCCTCATCAGGGGAAGCTATGAATTCCCTCACTAGTTCTGCAACTCTAGGAACCTCCCTCACTGATTCTGAAACTCTGGGAGCTACAGGTTCTTCTTCATATACTTCTTCAATATGGCATCTTCTTGATTTCTTGAGCGTTTCATCTTCATCAAAGGTCACATCCCTGTTGATCTCAATGTGATGGTGACCTGGTATATAAATCACGAAGGCCTTGGAGGCCTCACATTATCCCACAAATATTCCCTTATTTCCTGAGGGTTCCATCTTGTTTCTCTTCTCTTTTGGAATATGTAAAAATATTGGGCAACCAAATATTTTGAGATGGCTTACCTCTAGATTCTTTCTGGTGAACATCTCTTCCGAGGTCTTGAACCCAAGTGCACTATGGGACCGGTTTTTTACATATACTTGTGTCATTGCTTCTTCTTCCCATAATCACATTAGAATATCTTGATCATGGATCATGGCTCGTGGTCTTCACTGCTTCCATTATCATTCCATTATTTCTTTCTGCTACAACGTTTTAATGAGGATTATAGGGAATGGTGAGATCCCTCTTGGTCCTGACATATTTGCAGAAGTTCACAAACTCTTTTGAGGTGTATCCTCCTCCATTATCTGACCTAAGTATCTTGATATTTCTTTCAGAAATATTCTCTATCAAGGCTTTGAATTCCTTGAATTTACTGAACCCAGGTCTTACGAGAATAATCATCAATAAAAGATA
Source organism: Picea sitchensis (assembly GCA_010110895.2). Taxonomy (NCBI): domain Eukaryota; kingdom Viridiplantae; phylum Streptophyta; class Pinopsida; order Pinales; family Pinaceae; genus Picea; species Picea sitchensis. The sequence continues at coordinate 4,441 of SNQJ01S0147371.1, forward strand.
CATAGTATACATAACCACTGATGGAGGATGATGGCATTGGGCCACACACATCTGAATGAATGATTTCTAAGATTCCTTATGCTTTTTTGTCTCTCTTCGGAAAAGGGTTCTTGATGTTCTTCCCTTGTGCACATCCATTGCACATGCCTTCATGGTCAACTTTGATTTCTGGTAGACCTGTGCCTTCTTTGCATATGTACGATAATGCCTTGTAGTTGATGTGGGCTAATATTCTATGCCAAATTTCACATGGATTCTCAATGGCCTGGGTCATGGCTACTTCTGAGTGACCCTTTAGCTTATATAAGTCACCTTCTTCTTTTCCAATGACGATTGCTTCTTTCATGTTTTCTCCTTTAGCCCACATAAGGACTTCTCCATCTATAAAGGCAACTCCGAAGCCTTTCTTTTATAAAGATGATATGGAGATTAGGTTCTTTGTCAAACCTGGTACATAGAGTACATCCTTCATCTTCATTGAATTCCCTTAGTTAAGTTTGTAGTTTGATTCTCCCTTTCCCTTGATGGGATATTGGTAATCATCTCCAAGTGTAACTTTCTGAGAAAACTTATTTTCTGAAATGTAAGAGAGAATATATATTTGACCTTTCATGTGCTTGGAAGCACCACTATCAATGATCCAACTGTCCTCTCCAGGTGTTATCGATCCTAAGAGGGTCAAGATTAAGACATAGTCTTTAATTTGTTCTCTTAACATCTTTGCGGGTGGCTCTTCATCTTCAACTGCATGGGCATGGTGCCTCTTATTTTTCCTCTTGTATTATTCTCATCTAGCTAGACAATGTCTCACAATATGTCCCATATTGTCACAATGGTAGCATTGGATAGATGGGTTATCTCTTTCCTTTCGTTGTCCTTTCTTCTGGAATCTCTTTGGTTGAGATTCTTTATGACTTAATTTTTTTGGGGGGTGAGACTCTTTATGAGTTTCTTTCTAGAAGTAAGACTTCTTTCTTCCTCCTTTAGTGTGAGTATCTAGGGCTTGATCTTCATCTCTTGATAGTAAATCCTCTCGGTTAGCTACTCTTGATTCTTCTTGAATGCATTCTTCCCATAGACTATCAAATTTTAGTTTCTTCGTTTTGGCACAAATCGTTTGGATGAATGCATCCCAAGGTCTTGCGAGACCATTAAGGGCCATCATTATGACTTTGTCTTCATCTATGGTATCTCTAATTTCTTCTAACTATTCTTTGAATTCTGATATTCTGGAGAAATATTCTTGGATTGATTCTCCTCTCTGCATCCTTGTATTCTTGAGTCGAGTTCTTAGATTCATCTTCCAGTTTATGTTCTTTCCTTCATATAGTCTATTTAAGGCATCACACATTTCTTTCAGAGTCTTCTTTGATGACACATAAGGAATCAGGTGATCTTTGATTGAATCTGCAATGATTCTTTTGGCCTTGATCGTATCCTTTTGGTGCTTTGCTTTATCTGCAGGATCGATGGGTTCTGGTACTTCTTCTTTGACGAATCTTTCTAGGTCATTCTATTCAATAATGAAACCAATCCTATACTTCCAGGAACAAAATTTTTCCACACCTTCCATCTTATCAACAAGCTTAGTGATTGCATACATCTTTTACCTGGAGCTAGGAAAATGTCCAAAAATGAAAATGCTCAAAATTAAATTCTAAACTTACTAGGAGGTGCGCTTGGTTGAGGCGAGTATCCTAGTGTGTTTGGATTTCAGAAAATCCAACTTTTACCCCTCCAAACTTGATCTGTGGATTTCTGGACTCGTGCTTCTAGTTTTCTGGTACTTCTGGTACTTCTGGTACTCTGATTTTCTAGTACTTTGTGAAAACCAGGGTTTCACTTTCCAGGAGATCTAGCCACAGAAAAATTGTGTTGAGGATGCCAAAGTGATCCTTGAGGAAGAGCACAATTTTCTAGATGGTTTTAGGGTTGAAATACTTCTCCAACAAAAATCCCTAATTTGCATGTAAGACAACATTGACGTTTTTCACTTTCTCTTGTGAAAGATGCTCTCTTCATCTTAACTTTAATACCATGTTAATTTTTAAGCTATTATTAGAGTTTTTTGCATTTCACTAGATAACAATTTCATATATAGGATCACTGAGAAATAAACAATCACTAGAGACACATCATTTATCTTGGGAATCTCTCATGGGGGCGAAAACCCAGTAAAACTTCCTTATTATAGATAGCCAATACAATGCCAAGAGATAACTCAAACAAATACATAAAGTCCTCTCCCAAGAATGTCTCACTCTCTGTTACACATGATTTTGGTCACTCTGGTGATGTTTCTACAAGTGATGTATTCACGCTCCGACAAGGACTTTTTTCCTGAGAAAAGTGACTTTTATCTTCTTCCAAAAACACATTTTTAAGATGAGTTCACAGGCTGCCTATATTACAGTGTGTGAAAATCCCCCATTCTCGCAGGAAACCCACACTTGGGGTGCGAACTGTTTGCATTCTTCTCTATAGATAGGGTGCGAACCTGTTTTTTGGCTTGGAAAGGAGAAGAGGTCACGAAGGTTCTAGAAGGGGATCTTCTAGAAAATGAGTTGGCATTCACATGGTTGGCATCCTATTGACTTCTCAGATTTAGTGGGATCATCCTCATCCATGTAACCATCTCTCCTTCTCCTATATATTGAAAGGATTCTCATGGAAAAGGTTAAGTAAGATTGAATGGAGAATCGGTGAAAGGATTGTGTGAAGAACCCTACTTGGATAGAAGCTTGGAGACTCTTTTTGGTCTATCAAGTTGCATCAGACCTTCTTCATGCAAAGATAGAGCAAGTGTGTGCGTTGGAACCAAGGGTCATTGAAAGGTATCTTGCGACATCAAGGTGATCTGGTTGTATCTTCTACTTTCAATTAATATAATATAGCGGCATGTCCCTTTCCCTTAAAATTACTCTTATTTTATTGCATAACTCCTTGATCATATGCAGAGGTTGACATTGAATATACTTTGTTATCTTCACTTTGGTTGGTTTGTGTTGTCTTGGACTTGATTTCACAAGAGCACTAGAGCGAAGTGGGAACAACAGAGACCTAAGTAAGCGATACAAAGGTATGCCACTCATTCCTTCTTATTAGTAAATTCAATGACTACAACTTAGGGAAAGAGTCATGTCTTGTCCTGTTTTGTTCTAGATCCAGGTGGATCTAGGGAGATCTATTAGTGTCCACACCTACCGATTTATCCGATAACAAATTGGCGACTCCACTGGGGATACAACCCATTTTAGTGGTTTTTTATTGGACATTTGCTCGTAACCTACCATTTTGCATTCCCAATCAATCTATGAGTCTTAAGGAAACCCTTACAAACTCCCTGGATCCAGAAGTTCTCTCGGAAGTTTTATCTTTTTTCCAAAATTTGCTTGATTACAGACCTTCTTACACTGCACCCTTATGTAGCCTGCAAGAATCACTAAAGTTCGCACCTTGGTGTTCAGTTCAGTGCGAACTTCTCACAGTCTACCTGTGTCTAGCCTATGAGAATCCTTGATTCTTGCACTATGCCCCACTCCCAGCCTGCAAACTAACTTGTGAAAAATTTAGAACAAGTTTTTTGTGTCGTCAGATGCCCAGATTTGTTTGTGTGTCTAGGAAGAACTTATCTGGCTAGTGATTGAATGTTTATTGACTTCAAATCTCATGAATGATTAGTTTTCGGAAATCGAAATCTCTTCTTGATCATTTTGTTCAATTTTTACCTCTTGACCTTTTCTTAACAAGGGTATAATCTCTAGTTTTGAAATTTGAGTGCTTGTTTGGTCGGGAGACTTTGATTGGTTTAAAAGTTGAGATCAATTGTCCTTTTCAATTGCTTATTACTTGGAAAAGTGTTACCCATGTGCATTTGAAAAGACTAATCTTGTCAGTTTGTTATTTTTATCTTCATTGAAAGATTGGTTTGGGTGTTTATTGTGTATTTCTTTTTCGTTGGTTTCTTGTTTTTTCTTAGTTCCATCCCTGTTGTTTGGTTTCTAATGAAAAATTAAAGACATTTTATTTTTTAAAGCACCCTTGTATTTGAAAAATATTGGCATTCAAGTATTGAAAGACAATGAATACATAATTTGCATTGTTCACGATTGTTTGATATTTAATTTCAGAGAAGATCATACATCGTAGTTCACATTGTTCCAGAAAACTCATCTTTCCCTCCTGTAAATAGGATTCATTGAACAAAAAATTTGTATCATTCATCCTTATTTATGCATTGTTGGGTCAGAGTCTCACACAACATCGGTTTCATTTATGTCTCCTTTTGAGTAACAATAGCTTTTAATAATATTGCGCAATTTTAGAATTCAACTAGTAAGTTTTTCTAAGTCTCTTTTTACACCAACATTAGCTAGGCTAGAGCTTTGGAATAGGCATTGAGACACACTCTCCAAAGAACAAAACACACAATAGCATATTTCGATAAGGAGTGTCAGATTCCATTTGCAACATTTTGTTCTGGGAAGCCCTTCTCACACAAGGGTCAAACCTGAGGTTGCATCGAGATTGACAGAGTTACTCACCCTGCTTTGTTGATATCGGTGTAGAGATTGCACATGTTACGGGGGTCACTTGAAGGTATACCCACAATGATAAGTGGAAGCCTCTCAAGATGATTTCGAGCTAGATACCCTTCCCTTGCGTGTGGATCGGACTGTCAACTATTTCCCCATGCATCATTGTTGTTAGTGGTAACCTTAGTAGCCTATACTCTTAGGGTCTTACACAAGGTGACTGTGAAGGGGTAAGTATTCATGGTACCTGGAATCGACGTTGGCCAGAATCACTTGGGCTCCTTGGAGGGTATACCCACGATTATGTGTGGGATCTTTCACCAGGGTGTAAGTGCGTTAAGCAGGTCATCAACGTAACTTTTCCACCCTAGCCTAGCCCCTTCTTGTCTCGTCATCGCGACATTGGATTTCATCACCAACTAGTGACTTCGCAATTGGAAGGTCTTGCTTGCTTGGTTTTGCTTCCTAGATTTTAATAGCGCATGTTGTTTGTTTACCCAAGTTGGCCATAGAATTTCTTTCGTAAGATTCTAACTCGATCACAATTGACCCTCCATGTTGTTCACATAGAATGCAAGGCTTACCCCCAGAAGATCTTGAAGGTTCTCAACCCTTGCCTACCAACTCACCGGAGGGCTCTCCTCAATAGAGTGAAGTCCAAGATGTTGCCACTCCACAAGTGGAAAGAACTAACTCTCTAGAACAGTTCTAAATTACCAATTCTCAAGAGGACTTTTGACTTCCTCCCGACTCCGAGAGACGTATTGTGCAAGTGAATTCTTCCAGAGATTTAGTTGTTTAGTCTTATGGATCACCAACCGGACCTTTCATAGGACATGAGGGTCAAGATCCTTTTTGGACTACTAGCATTTTTATACAGGATCTATTTGGCTCAGGAGCAGGAATTGATATCATTGTCGTACCTGAAACATCTGATCCAGATGCAGTACCTTTTACTACTACCTATTATTTTCTTGGTACAGACACTCCACCAACCAACCACATCTTGACTATCCCCCTACAAACAGTCCACAACACAATGGTCCCAGATACTATGAGTCCTTGCACCGGGACTACAACGACTAGCCAAGCCCCCATTGGCACACCGCTTTCACCCAGATTCACCCCAACACTTCCACCCGGATATCATGTGTTGAATGCTTCTATTCCCGCTCCTACACAAATCTCATCCGGGACTCCTGGCGGTTCCACTCCTTATGGGAACCATCTTCTCGGTTTCATTCAGACACTTCCTCCACCCGCTTTCAGAGGACCTCTTCCATCCTCTATCGAAGGCATTGATCCTAGTGGCACCATCTCGTCTTTCACACCTAATTACCAGATTCCTGTTGGTGGACAATTTCACCAAGGAGGCCAAACTGAACCCCCTTTTGCAGGACAAATCCCAATTGGGACACAACCCCCGATTGGAGGGAAACCCCCACCTACCCCACCCTATGGAAAAAACATACCTCCATCCTTGGCCCAGTATTGGAATTATCTTATTCAACATAATCATCACTCGAATGGGGGGCAACAACCTCAAGCTAGCTCCAACATACCCCCTAGTACAGGCCAACCCTATCCAGGTACGTATAATCCTATTTGGGGCTCAAATGCTCAACCCCACGCCCCTGTTTAAGGGTACAACCCTATGAATTACTTTCCTCCACACTTACAACCGAATCTGCCAGGATCTTTGCATTATATGCAAACTGCTTATGGTCCCACTGGTCTACTGACGGGACTCCCTCCCCAAAGTCACAAGCACCCACATGTGAATAGATAGTGACCCTTCTTATCCACGCTGGACCTCCCGGATCTATCAAGAACATTAAATGATCTGATCCATCACTCCCCTCAATGGCCTGCTATACCGACCAAACTACCATCCGACATCCCTAAATTCGATGGTAAACCAGGCGAGGACCAGAACAATCATGTAATGAATTTTCACCTCTAGTGCTCATCCAACTCCTTGATGGATGACTCTATTCGTTTACTCCTTTTTTAGCGAACCCTCACAGGTTCCACCGCGAAGTGGTATATAGAATTACCACAAGACTTCTTCATCGACTTCAACACCCTTGATATGGCTTTCCTCACCCACTACCAGTTACCGATCCACTATGAAATGAGAACCAAAATTTTGAGTTATTTCAAACAAACCAAAGTCACTCATATCTCTAATCAAATTCATGAGTGGCGATGGAGACAACGTCTCATCAAACTTGAACTTCTCGATCAGTTGCTGGAAGAGTGGTCCATGAAATTATTTGTGAACGACATCGCTCATGACATTTCCATGGGTGGAGTTGTCACAGAAGAATAGTCAATAAGTCGTGCCCAATACCTAGTCCTCGTTTACTCACAAACAGGTACTCTTTACGACTTACTCCCTGATGCACCTCGTCCTTCTACTTCTACTACTTCAACCACTCCCACTACTTCTCATGTAGCTGACGGTGTGATTGGCACTTTCCATATCCAACCTCATTCTATCCAAACCTCTGGAAACAACCCCAAATCCATTTCTTCTAATGTTCAAAATGCTCTGTCTCCTACCCCTCCCACCAGAAAGACTTCTGAGGTAAACTCTGTTCAATCTACCCCCGCTGGAAAAAATAAATCCAAAAAAGGAAAGGGTAAAAACAAGGAGGATAAAAATAATCCACCAAGTGAGAAAACCAAAACACCACCTATTGATGATAGGGATAAGCACAAACCCCGATACCCTTGCCTTATCTATGGTGATAATCACTACACTAAGAATTGTCCAAGACAAGCCAAGGTTACTAAGTTCCTTCAAGGGACCCAAAACCCTCCCACTCTGGCCATGTTGTCTCAGCCCTTCCCTTCTCAACAATAGGCCCAATTGGTCATTCATGACCAACCTTCCCCCTCTAATACATCCTATGTCTTAATGTGTATAGGTGATTCAAAGAAGAATGACATCACACTTACCACTCGAGCCAAAGATTATTCTTCATCCAAAGAGAAGGTTGATGTAATACCTCCTTTGTTGGTCCAAGCATCTCCCACAACCCCACCTACCAACAGTCCTCTTCATCTCAAATGACTGAGTCTAGATACAATCCTTTGCCCTCCTCCAAAGGGAATCGTTTGAAAATCAGCTTTCAATCCTCATGCACGTGCTGCCCAGAACTATAGTATTGTCGAAGATCTGGACGAAGCATTGTCCGCGATGTCATCCCTCGAAGTCCTTCAGAGTTTTCATATACAATGAAAGGAATTTTTGAAAGATATTGGTGGAATCGACCCCATGGATACAAATTTAATAATTTTTGACTTGGAAGATCACATTCCAAGGTTACCTCCTCAACTCGCATTCCAAATAAAAGTTATTGTCTCCGAAAAAAACATTTGTAGAATAGTTATTGATGAGGGTGCCTCGATGTGTGTCATGTCTATTACCTGCTAGAAATCCATCAACTCTCCTCCTTTGACTGAATCCCACAACACACTCAAAGCCTTCAATGGCTCTGGTTTTAAGCCTTATGGTGTACTCCCTTCATTGCCTATTAAATTAGAAGGCAAAATGGTCAACATTGAAGTGGATGTCTTTGATGCTCCTCTCGATTACAACCTTCTACTTGGTCGTAGCTGGATCAATTCCATGCACGCAGTTGTGTCCACTCTTTTCCATGTCGTGCATTTTCCACATCAAGGAAAAGTAGTTATCTTCGACCAATTGGCCTTCTTTCACTCCAAGGCACGTATCGGCAACATATCATTCATTGCAAAACCCCCCCTGGATATGAGAAAGTCGGTGTGGGTATTCTTAAAGATTCCTCGCTGATGGGTACTTTCCCCATCCCACCACCCAATGTTCCACATCCTTTTGTCACTTCAATCAACATGATCTCCACCTCTGCTCACGGAACCCCTGCATCTTATGACCCATGGATGGTACCCAACCTCGGCGATCATCTTCATTATGGCGATGAAATTCCTTTGAGTCCAGTCGAATCCACTTATCAAGCCATTCAATCGACAACCCCTTCTACCCCCTCTCTTGGTGAGTTATCTCCAGATCCATTCCACATCGTTTTTCCCATGGACGAGATGATTATCTATGTTATGTCCATGGAAGACACCCCTTGGGATGATGGACATCATCGTTCCATCCTCTTACTGGAACAACACACCATGGAGGGTTACCAACGGATCTCGACCCCATCGACCGTTGTCATCATTTCTACCATTCCTGAGTCTACACATGATCTATTCTACGAAGGGAACTTAAGTAACATCTCACCCACCCTCCCCCTCAACATATCCATCAAACTTGGAATTGTCAAAAATGTGCATATCGGAGCTTCATGTTCCCATGACGAAGTTGTCACCTACAAGTCTCTTTTCCAAGAATTTCGTGACATTTTTGCATGGAGCTATGAAGAAATGTCAGGTATTGATCCCGACATTGTGGTACATGAAATTATGACATACCTGGACACTAAACCCGTTAGGAAAGGACTTTGTTCGGTCCACCCACGTAAAATAGTCACTATCAAGCTTGAAGAAGAAACTTCTTAAGGCTGGCTTCATTTACCCGGTGGCTCTAACTAACTCTATTTCCAATATTGTTCTGATTGACAAGAAACAAGGCACAATCTGCGTGTGCATTGATTATAGGGACATTAACAAAGCTTGTCCTAAAGACAACTTTCCTACCCCCTTCATTGACCAGATCATCGACGATTGTGTCGGAAGTGAAATATTCTCTCTGGTGGATGGTTTCTCCAGATATAATCAAATCAATATCGTACCAGCGGACCAACACAAGACCAATTTTATTTGTCCTTGGGCCACTTTCACCTATCGGAAACTCCCATTCAGTTTAAAGAATGTCGGTGCAACTTCTCAATGTGCTATGTCTTACGCCTTTCATGACATAAAGCACATTGTGAAACCATATATTGATGACTTACCTACCCATTCCATGCACCATGTAGATCATCCAATAAACCTCCGTGCCATTTTCCTTCGATGTCAGTTTTACCATATACGCTTGAATCCCCAAAAATGTGTTTTCTGCGTAGAATCTGGCCGACTTCTGGGCTTTATTGTTTCACGTCAAGGGATCAAGGTAGATCACTTGAAGGTTGAGGCAATTCTCAATCTCCCTCCTCCTTCCTCACTTCGCCAGTTACAAATTTTGCAAGGGAAGGAAAACTTTCTTCGTCGTTTCATCCCGAACTATGCTGAGCTAACTCTTGGATTTACGCGATTGTTCAAGAAAGGTTCTGAGTTCGTATGGGATACCACTGCCAACAAATATTTTGAAGCTTTGAAACTATCTTTGACACGTACCCCCCTACTCTTCCCACCTAATTATAGTCGAGATTATTTCCTTTACCTCGCAGCCTCGGCCTATACCATCGCTATGGTTCTCGTCCAGGAGGATGATTCTCATGATGAACATGTCATCTGTTACTTGAGTCGGAGTCTCATGACTACCGAAACCAAGTATTTACATGTTGAAAATCTGGCCTTGGTAGCTTTCCAAGATGTTCAATGTTTCCCGCATTATATCCTTTTACACAAAACTACAGTGATTTATAACTGCAACCCTATGCAACGCATTCTTACATGTCAAATGATAGGGGGAAAATACTCCAAATGGATTGTAATACTCCAGGAGTTTGACTTAGAATTCGAACGTGCTAAGTCCAAGAAATACTTGGTGTTTGTCAAATTAATATGTGACCTTCCCTTCTCTAAGATGGAAAACGTAGCAGAAGATTCATTACCCGATGAATTCCTTTTCCTGATTAGTTCCAATGACCTTTGGTATGGAGATATCATCATATATCTCCAGACCCAGACTTTCTGGCCCAATTTTTCTAGCATTGAATGCCATCGAATACACTACCAAACTCATCAATATATTATCCTCAGTGATATTCTTTATCATCGTGGGATTGACTCCATTTTTCGACGCTGCCTCACATTTGACGAAGCGGACAAAACCCTAAATGACTACCATTTTGGAGCCTGTAGTGGTCACATGTCTGGGTATGCTACTGCCTAGAATATCTTATGGATAGGTTAGTTTTGGCCTTCTTTATTCAACGATTGTATAATTTCCGTCCAAAAATGCCACGCTTGCCAAACCTACAACAATAAAATACGATCACACCCCGCTCCTCTACACCCTGTGGTCTCCGCTGGTCCTTTTGCGAAATGGGATATCGATTTCATGACATGTCACCCTCACTCAACTGGGGGGAATGGATACATTATTGTAGTTTTAGATTATTTTACAAAATGGGCTGAGGCGATGCCAACATTCGACAATACCGAAAAGACTGCAGCATTATTCATATTCAATCACATCATTGCTCATTTTGGTGTTCCTCAGGCTATCGTTACTAATCACGGTAGCCACTTTAGAAACTTCATGATGTCTGAACTCACTGAAAAGTTGGGTCTTCGCCATGAAAACTCAACACCCTATTACCCACAAGCCAACGGCCAAGTTGAAGCAATAAACAAGGTCCTCATTGCCATCCTTCGATGAATGATAGGGATTCACAAAATGAGTTGGCACACGATGTTGTTTTCATCATTGTGGGCTTACCGTACATCCGTTAAGTCTACTACTGGGTTTACACCATTCCAGTTAGTCTTATGGTCTAGAAGCCATCTTTCCGATTGAGTGTGAGATACCTTCCTTAAAACTAGCCATCAAACTTCTCCCGAACACTTTTGCCGAAGAAGAACATCTTTTGTATCTCATGCAATTAAACGAAACCTGTTGCGATGCCACCCTAATTATAGAAGCCCAGAAGAAACGCGTCAAAGCCCAATACGACAAACATGTCAGGCCGCACATTTTCTCTGAAGGTGATATGGTTCTCCTTTACAAACAAGATCGGGATATGCCAGGAGACGAAAAATTTGAAGCTATGTGGCGAGGTCCTTCTATCATCAGATGAGTTTTGGAGAAAGTAGCTTATGAGTTGGTGGAATACGATGGTATCCCTTTGAGTGAACCCAGAAATGGGTTGTACTTAAAGAAGTACTATGCCTAAGATCACATGTGCATGAGTGTTTGTATTTTATTGTATCATATTTTTTGTGTGTGTTACTTTAGTATGTTTTTTTGTTATTTGGTCTCTGCCCTGACCACTTATCTTACATTGTGCTTGGTTTCCAGATGTCGGAGTCTTCTCTACCCCACATTGGCTTCACCGATGGCACTAGTTGTAGTACTCAGAATCTTTCTTCTGCTGCATGGGCAATTTACACACCTATAGATGAACTTATCAGTCTGCGAGGTGTGTGCCTTGGTCGTGCGACCAATAATATTGTGGAATATAGCACCATCATCGAATTGTTGATTGATTCTATTTCTCTTGGTATCCGACACTTGGTTATACGACTCGATTTGTAGCTAGTAGTACTACAATTGAGTAATGTCTATGCTATTTGAAGTCCTACTTTATTACGGGTATATTTATGAATTCGCCTCTTGGAACGTTATTTTGATTATATCGAATATCATCACATTCCTAGATGTCTAAATACATTAACTGATGCTTTAGATAACTATGTGTTAGACAAACATTTGGAATATTTATAAACCAAACACACATTACATGTATAACACAACACAAGATAAGCCGGTAGAAGCCGTATATATGTATATAATGACCAAAAGTTTTTTACAAAAATTTTCTGTCTAAGGACCAAAATCTCAAAAATACGAAGCCCATAGCTTCTACAAAATAAAGTCATAGATGACGCTCATGATAACACACAACTTATCAGGCCACCCTATGAAGTAGTTGACTGATGGACTCAAACACGCCCACAGTATGGCGCTGATAACGTCTCGGAATCTCCCTAATAGAAATATCTGAGACGTCCATGGTCAACACCTCTAAGTTCTGCCCCACTGCCTCATAGTCCTCGGCATCCCATCTCACCACTGGAGTCACTTCTCTTCACTGTTGAATAGGAGATGTTCCCGGAGGTCGATATGGCCCCACATCTGTGTCATAAAAAAGAGATTTTTTTATTAGTTCTCAGATAAACACAAAAACATTTCATATGATAAAAATTACAAAAACATTTAAAAAAAACAAAATCTGTACTTTTTACCTAGATCACCCCACTAAGAATACTCAGGCAAGGCCAAATCTAGATCCCCTCTGAAATCCAAACCAGCATATGCGTAGTCATCAATCATCAACATCTGGGGCCGCAACTAGTCGAAAATGAATCATTATACTTGATTATGGGCCCTGCTACTTGTCGAGCCATGAGGTTGCACCACCTCAGCATCCTCAGATCCTGTGGGGCTGGTAAACCCCAATCAACCTGTAATTGCAGCAGTGGGACCCTCTCGAGGAAGAAGGACACCAAAAGTGATCCCTACCCAAACTACTTCAAGTTACCCTTTCTGCACTTCGTCAATTTCCTCTTCATACTGTGGAGAACTGCATCCGACTAGTTGAAGACCTGAGGCTCTGTGCACTCTATGGCATATTGGAAATAGCTCTAGAGAGCCATGTGCGGAGCTGCACTCCCATCCATGTGTGAAATAGTGAACAAGATGGTCCACAGGGTCAAGTCTTGGACCCACCAAATGGAAACCTTACCCTTGCTTCTTTCTGCCTCAGAAACACAATACTAGGGGCAATACTCACTCATAGGGAGTCTGCCACCTTAGCCACCGGTCAAAGTAGCATGGTATCCGAGCCATGACAACCCCGTTAGAAAATAGATATCCTCGATATCTAGGTTCAACATATGGACTCCCACGTGAACTAACTGTTGGTCCACGTCCCACATACGGACCAGGTATTCCAACAATCTGAGTTGGGCTCTCATGCCCGAAATCTTGAAGAATTTCAATAGACCACAATTTCAGAGGGAAGCAACTGTACCCGGGTCATTCCCAACAATGGAATCATCTTCCTTATGTTCTCTTTCCCGCCACTCCAACATTGTGATGGTCAAACACCTACACAAGGGCCATGAGAGAAGAGTCAGCAACTTGTTTCAAACTTTTACATAATTTTTATTGAGTAAAACTTAACCTTAAAATCCATGTCTCGGCCCTCGCAGGTGAGCCTTTGGCATAGTACAAGATTCTCGTAGGTCCCGCAAAGCCCACCTGTGAGAACGCTTGAGCGTATGGTCTGGCCATAAAATGGACTTAGAACCCAAGAAATTGCCAATAAAAACTAAAAATGAACCATGGAAAAGTTGAAGGATCGAGAGCTTACCTCGTTAGCAAATATGGTTTGACAAATGATCGCTTGTGCCTCCCACAATCGAGCAAATAAATTTGGGGGAAAATGAGATATGTTGGACAAGTTTTTGGAAAAATCACAATGAAATGGTAAAAAACCCTTTTTACCCATATTTATTCGCTTTTTACTATTTTTTATTGATTTTTTATATTGTTTTTATTGTTTTTCTTATAAAACCTAATGCTCTAATAGCCTTGTGAGTATGGTTTTCCACAGATATGGAAACTTTGAATTCCAAACGAGGGGGTACAAGTGTTTTTTCTTTTTGTCGCATGTACAACTACTTTTTTAGGGTTTTTATAGAAAAAATCTCGAGCTCAGTCTTCGTTTGTTCTCACACTCAAAAAAATATGAGAACGTAACTGAGTATACTTTTTCTCATCTTTTCATACTCCTCATGGTAACACGAAAACCACGAACCTAAGGGAGTATCCTTTAAGCTCTTTTCATGCTCCATAAAAATGAAAAGATTGTCGAGTGATCTTGTTCTCTTCATGCTCATTAAAGTATTTGAAGAAAATGTTTGACGAGCGATAGTTTATCACTTTTTCGGTCTTGTTGAACTTATTTACGAAAAAGGAACTGAGAGATTTCTCTTTAAGTGTTTTTCAGACTCTCAAAACATGAAAAACCCCCGAGTTTTCTTTCTTTGGACTCGTAAAACAAACATCGAAAGGCCCATATGGGACCAAACCACTCCTTCCTAGGGTTCGTTAAACATACTCTGAGGGACTCATCCAAAGGATGAGGTTACATTGAAAAGCATATGTTATCCTCCTCAAGCTTGCATAAAAATAAAGAGGTACTTGCCATAAATGGTGGGGGAAATTTTGGGAAAGGGATGTGTTTTCGTATTCATATTAATGGTAGTAAGCGTCGCTCTTGAACATGACACCCCCTATTCATCATTTCAATCTGGGTTGGGAAATCCACTTGTCTCTCATTCGACTTGCTACAAGGTCATATCTTGGGTCGTCTTTGAGTCAGTGCTGCCAAGTCCTTGGTCATGTCATTCATATGTTCAAGAGAAGTTCAAACGAGCCCTTTATTGAGTCATCCATCTGTAGTTGTCCGTTCTTACCATGTCAGCCTTCCCTATGTCCGTTTCAACCCTTTTTCATACTTTGATTCACCCTCAAAATCTGTCACTTGTTTTGTGTCATTGATGGGGGATACATAAAGGCCCTCCTGTGACGAGTCTTGTTCCGTCGACTCCAACTCATTATCCATAAATAAGACTTAGAAATCATTTAGTACCTTGGAACCTGCATGCCTTAATGGCAAGTCTCTTTTCTTTTGACAGGGGTTTCACATCATTGATCCCTGATCGAGAGATTCCGCCAAGTGCTCGACTCCAGCTCATTTTTTTCGCATTCATTTGGATTGTACTTTGGTACCTTGGGAGTCATCGACATCAATGGTGATTTCCCTCGCACTTGTTAATGGTTTTCATCACTGACCGATAATCAAGTGGTTTCTACCATGTTTGACTTCGACACATGTAATTGCTTGGCTAGATTCATACTTTCAGGTGACAGGACTAAAGACCCCGGGTCTCATCTTTTTGGTCCAGGCTGCGATGGAGTATGTATGATTTGTATCAGCACATAGATCCACTTTGTATGTTTCATGGCTATGTCATTATTCAAGTCTTCTCACATAGATCCACAGTGTATTCCTGGTGGCTATGTAGCATTTTGATGACATGGATCCACAGTGTATGATTGGTGGCCATGACATACGTTTACGGTCCCATTCATTTGTGATCTAAGTATGGGAATACCTACCTCAGATCTAGTATTATATTATGCATATGCTTGGTTGTTTACAGGTTTCCGACTAGGTGTGCTCCTTGTTTCTAACACACACACACATTTTACAAAGTATTTCGGCTGTCACAAGTTTCGGCCTCATACTTTGGGGGGCATTCTGTTACACATGATTTTTGTCACTCTGGTGATGTTTCTACAAGTGATGTATTCATGCTCCCATAAGGAATTTTTTCCTGAGAAAAGTGACTGCTATCTTCTTCCAAAAACACATTTTTAAGATGAGTTCGCGGGCTGCCTATATTACAGGGTGAGAAAATCCCCAATTCTCACAGGCAACCCACACTTGGGGTGTGAACTATTCGTCGTCTGCTCTATAGATAGGGTGTGAACTTGTTCTTTGGCTTGGAAAGGAGAAGAGGTCACCAAGGTTCTAGAAGGGGATCTTCTAGAAAATGAGTTGGCATTCACATGGTTGGAATCCTACTAACTTCTCAGATTTAGTGGGATCATCCTCATCCATGTAACCATCTCTCCTTCTCCTATATATTGAAAGGATTCTCATGGAAAAGTTAAGAAAGATTGAATGGAGAATCGGTGAAAGGATTGTGTGAAGAACCCTGCTTGGATAGAAGCTTGGAGACTCTTTTTGGTCTATCAAGTTTCATAAAACCTTCTTCATGCAAAGATAGAGAAAGTGTGTGTGTTGGAACCAAGGGTCACTAAAAGGAAGCTTGCGACATCAAGGCGATCCGGTTGTATCTTCTACTTTCAATTAATATAATACAACGACATGTCCCTTTCCCATAAAATTACTCTTATTTTATTTCATAACTCCTTGATCATATGCATAGGTTGACATTGAATATAGTTTGTTATCTTCACTTTGGTTGGTTTGTGTTGTCTTGGACTTGATTTCACAAGAGCACCAGAGTGAAGCAGGAATAACAGAGACCTAAGGAAGCAATACAAAGGTATGTCACTCATTCCTTCTTATTAGTAGATTCAATGACTACAATTTAGGGAAAGAGTCATGTCCTATCCTATTTTGTTCTATATCTAGGTGGATCTAGGGAGATTTGTTAGTGTCCACACCTACCTATTTATCTGATAACTCTCTCTCTCTCTCTCTCTCTCTCTCTCTCTCTCTCTCTCTCTCTCTCTCCAACTACAGCTCTGAACTTGTCTCTTGATGAACAAGTGAGTGTGTGTCTAAGTGAGGTGCTAGTCTCCTTATTTATACAATTTTGGCACATGTGGAGGTGTATTTTCACTGACAGGGACAAATTCTTCGTCTGGGTGGTTATAACCACCTTTAATATATATTCTAGGGACGAATTATTATTCTACCTATTACAATTATGTTTTGACCAATCCGCAAAAGGGGATTTGGTCATTTACAATACCCAACATGATCAATAGGCAAAAGGGGATTCATCTAATGAATAATACATCAATAATAATTATAATACTCTTTGCAGTTACATTATTTCAACATAGACAATCTCTCCTAGTATCCCTTTGTTTCTAGACAATATCCTTTTCTTGGAAACAATTTGAAATTTCCCACTTATTCTCCACAATTCAAAATGGTGCTCAAATCACCCATTTGTCTTGTCCCGGTTGTCAACATGATGACTGAGGTACTCATAACTTCATGTCTTTGTGGTCTTCAATGTTTTTTAAATGACCTTCTACTTAATTGATGCGTTAATGACCCTTTCCCATGAATTATGGCTCCTCCCCTTGATGTGACAGCTGAGACGTCCTTTTTCTCATCACCACAATATACTTTATATAGGTTTGACCATATTAAATATGCATGCATATATTTTTGTATGAAGCTAGATGAATGTGTAAGAAAGAGGATAAATGTGATACCTTTTTTACATTTATGTTGGTATGTGTTTGATAAATTTGTATATGCAAGTCGTTGGAATTTATAGAATTTATAGAATTTGTATACTTTATAGAATTTATTGCTCATGTCCTTGCTTGTTGACTTTCTTGATGATGTTGAATACTTCTTTATTTATATTGCTTGGATATTCTCTCTACAAAACTTTTTTTATCATGACTGAAATACGTTCTGCATGATATAGGGGATCCTGTAGAACTGTTTTTATGCTAGTTGTAATGATTTCTTCATGGTATAGGGGATCCTGTGGAACTGTTATTATGTTGTTACGAGACTTATATTTGTTGATGATAATATTGTTTATAATGATTGCAATGTTGTTGATGCTAGAAATTATATTGATGATGCTGGTGATGATATTGTTTATTGGAAATCTATCTTTTATTTGTGAAAACAAGTTCTTATAGGAACCTATAGAGTGATCATGTAGGTCAGATTTTCTTAAAATAGAGAGAAAAAAAATGAGAATATGGAAGTGTAAAGTGTTATAAATAAAATGGAAACAAGAGAAATTTATGGATGATGAGATGGAAAGTGTGATGTATGGGAAATGATGTTTGAAGGTGCAAAAAACTCAAAAATGCTTTCTGCCCTTTTTTTATTTGTGGAGGATTTTTGTTGATAAATTTGTCTTGTTTATAATTATTTATTTCTTATGTATATGATTGCTACAAATGAAGCCCTTTTTGTACATGAAAAACAAAAAACATTAGTATGCCAATTCATTTTTTCTTCTCTTTTTTTTTTTCGTTTTTTCTCAAGATAGAGGCGCCATTGCTGGTTTTCACCAATGTCCTACCTCATCAAGCCTATGGAAGGTTTTCTTGATGAAGATATTACTTTATTTCTCAGATCTGAGATCGCCTCCATTGGAGGTTTTCAATCATAGATCTGTCCTAGATGCCTCAATGAGGTT
The DNA here is from genome assembly GCA_010110895.2 of Picea sitchensis. Classification (NCBI taxonomy): domain Eukaryota; kingdom Viridiplantae; phylum Streptophyta; class Pinopsida; order Pinales; family Pinaceae; genus Picea; species Picea sitchensis. The sequence continues at coordinate 22,866 of SNQJ01S0147371.1, forward strand.
TTCATCTAGGTATTTTATTATTATTATTTTCATATCTCATTATTTGGATGGATTGAGATCATCTATGTTGTCAATCACATCTAGATTTTATGTCTTCATTGTTGTTGTAAACTCTTTCCTTTCCATTGGATTATTGTAAACTTTTAGTTTGAATCCATTTACTAAAAAGGGAATTACTTCTCCATCAATGGTTTTTATATGTACTGAACCATTATCATATCACTTTTGAATAATGTAGGGCCCTAGCCAGTTGGTCATTAGCTTTCCCTTGAAGTACTTGAATATTGAATCATACAAGAGGGACCAATCCCATTCATTGAATTTTCCATGCTTGATTTTCTTGTCATGCCAATATTTTCTTTGTTGCTACACTACTTCAGTGTTGAAGAGTTATTGCATCCTTTACTCATCTAAGGAATTTAGTTGATTCAATCTTTCTTTTTATGCTATTGGTATATCCATATTTAATTCAGATGTTTTTCTTAGTGTACGGTATTCAAACTCAATAGAGAGCATGGATTTATTACCATAGAATAACTAAAAGGGATTTAGCCCTGTGGTAGTCTTCCATGTGATGTTGTATGCCCATATTGCTTCTATGATTTTCTTTGACCAATTCTTTTTTTGCATGCTCATTGTTTTGGTGAGGACATTTTCCATCTCCCAGTTGGTGACTTCAACCTATCCATTTGCTTGGGAATGGTAGGGTGTTGAATTTTTGTGGCATATGTGGTTCTCCTTCGTGATCTTCTCAACAAGTCTGGATGTGAACTGAGATCCTTGGTCTGTGACTATCTCCTTGGAATACCCAAATATTGAGAATATGCATTCTTGGAGGAATGCAACTACATTTTGTTATGTGGCATCCTTCATAGACTTTACTTCAACCCATTTGGT